>CAKKTI010000395.1:0-20521 GCA_920105805.1 Condylostoma magnum
CGACTTAAGCGGAACGAGGGATTGTAAGTATGAAAGTAAGCTTGTCTTACGATCTACTGAGATCCATCCTCCTTCCTTCGATTTGTCACACTGCTTTTTCACTTCTGCTGGGGTGAATTAAAGTACTTAGGCTTATACTGTGTACTAAGTTTAATTGGAAATAATAGGCTGTATATTTGATGGAATTGATTGGGTTGTTATCAAATATAGTTTCATATGTTGGTTATTCATGCAATTTGTATATTGATTATAGTAATTTTTATATATTATTAAACATTTCATAGATTGTCTATGGATTATAGTTTTAAGTAATTTAGAATAGAGCTGATATGGACATGGTAAGCATTTAAACTTATTTCCATAAAATTCATAAATAATCTTATAAAAGTTACTTATTATTTAATTATAATATGCAAAAATAGAACTAAGACAATAAAGCACTAGCTTAAAATTGAATATATAAGGAATAAAATAGAAAATACTGTATTTTATTAGTATTAGAATAGATATAAAAAGGAGGATTGCGTTTGAAAACTATAGTACTATTAAACCTACAAATATTAACTATCAATATAGCTTAAAAGATGCATCAATCACTCAGAACTATATTACTTAATTATTCTTCAAACATTTTATAACATAGAGATAAAATTTCTATATGCATTCAGGAAATTTGAGTAGGTTCTTCCGATCCTGGATCATTTAACCTATGCCTAATTATTTTAATTAAGAACTCAACAGTCTATTTATAATACACTTATTATTTGCTTTAAATGATATTTAAAAATTAGCTTAAATTATTATACTAAAATAGTCGACTCCTGCATAGAGGACAGGTAGATTTTACCTTCAACCAATTTTAAATACAGGACAAGTGGAAAATATGGCAGCATGATAAGCTGGCTCCTTCCCTTTTAATCCGCTCCTAACATATAGAACAGTCGTATTAATCATTAACTAAGCATCGATACGGTTAAAACTTCTGTATTTTAAGTAAATTAGCTTCCATAGTAAACTTATGCAATTATTACATAAAAGAATTGTCCTTTGCTACCTTATGAATGACTAATAAGGTGTATTTAAAAAAAGGTATTAGATATATGGTTCACAGTAGAAACAATAGCACTGATGTGAATTAGTCCTAGTATTATATAAGCTTTATTAGTATAAAAATGCTAATAATCAGTTTTATTGCTTCGCAACTGTAATACCTAATTCTGCTTGCTACTATTACATCATTGCTGATTTAATCAGATAGAATAATCAGCATTATTGCATCACAAACCTCCAAAATTATATATACAAACTGATAGATATGTATATCTATTGTATCATAATCAAGTCTCTCTATAGTTGAATACCCTATTATGCTAATTTTTATTATATTGTATACCAGTTAAACACAAGTAAAGACCTACTTGAATTTATTTGTTCTGGTATGAGAAATTAACGGCACTCTCGCATAGTCTAATGATTATTCCATTGGCTTTATATAAATATGGGTTTACTTTGAAACATAAAAAAGTGTATATAGGTTCTTTGTATTTAATACCTTTCTATTAATCATTTTTAAAACAATGGTAATGAAAACAATTACACTATTACTTATATATTGTGTGCTAGGACTATAACGGAATTCATTAATAATGCTAACAGTGCATGATGAGAAGACCTCCTAGAGCTATTTAGATGAGTTCCAAGACTTAATTGAGTAACAGATTTCAACTAAGCAATTGATTTAAGTGATCCAATTTTAAATCAAATGAAAAAATTAAGCTGATATTATTAACTTAATTGAGGAAGTATACCCAAATCTCATTGTAGATTTAACTGAAACGATTTAGGCTCATATATAAATAGTAAAACTTGCTAATTAGGTAAATATCCCCGTGATATTAGAGCGGTAAAATTTAGAATTAACTGAGCTCAGCTTCTATGTTAATTAGTCCTCTTTAGATGAATACAACGCCCTTTTGCCAGTTCTGAGCCTATTCGGATGATATAATGGTAATTTAGTACTAGGAATTGATAGTTTCAGTTAAATTTTAGAAGAAATGCCGGAAGAAGTATGAATATCTCATCAACATTTAAAGCTATATGAAAATAGTTAAATAAGCATTGATTATATGGTAGGGAGACTCCTCAAACCAACAGGGAGAAATTTGCTTATAGTTTCTTCAGATGAGCATTAGACTTAAATTTTAGAAAGATCTTTAATCCAAAAGAAAATGTGAAAATCTCCGTTTGGTGTAATTTATGTAGGGAATTCCGGTTACGGCTCTAGTGAAAATGGAAGTGTTATAATAAGGTAAAGTAATGAAAAAGCTAGAGGAACTGATAGAAAAATGCGATAGATTATTAGCCTATTATAAATTCTAGTTGATAACTTAGAGCTAGAATCATACAATAAGAATATTTTACCAATAACAATCAAAAATGCTTTATAAAGCATTTATCCAAATCACCAGCCTCCTAATAATTTTGATATTATTAATATATAAAATCAGAATGAAATAATAGTAGGGTAAATACAAAACCAATAGGTGTAGATATTCAAAGAAATCATTTTCCCTGGATTCACCTTTTAAATACCAAAGAATACTTAGTTTAAAATAAGCATCAGCTTTGGTTCTGGTATAAACAATGCAGATGGATCTTAACTGTAAGGAAACAGTACAGGATTCAGAGGTGCTAAGTTCGCAGTTGAGGAAATAAACAAATCATCTTAAATCTTAACCAATTTTCTACTAGATTATAAAGAATTTGATTGTGGAACAGCAATCATAAATCTGGATGAGCAATTTGACTGTTTTTCTTCTAGAAAAGAAGACATTGGAATTGCTTACATCCCTCCTTTTACATCCTCTTCCATTATTGATACAACTAAAACATTTGAGTTGATGGAATTAAACGTTCCTATGGTTGGGGCAGTCAATAATTCGCCTGCTTTAACTAACAAGTAAGATTATCCGTACTTTGCTAGGATTAAAGTAACTACGGATTACTTAAGTGCTTATTTAGCATTTTCTTTTAAGTTAATGCACTGGGATAATCTATGTGCTGTTTACGCAGATGATGTTTGAGAAACTGGGTATTATAATGGATTTGTTAAGGGAGCATAACGATACGGATTAAATATTCTGAATAATGAGGAATTAAGATAAGTCTCCCACCAGCTGTAATACGAAGATGTAGAAGAATACTCAGATATTTTTGATGAAGTTGTAAAAACAGAGGCTCGTCTACTTGCTTTATTTGTTAGAGAGAATTAACTAACAGCAATCTTTAAGTATTTATATGACAGAGGATTCCGTAGAGGAGATTTTATAATGATTGTAATCTCAGATTAGTGATTTGGCCTAGATACAATAGAAGATCTTTAAGTACAAGAATTCGCTTTAGACTGCTTTTTGATTGATATGGCCTCATGATATGACACATCAGGCTAGGAGCTATACGAATAAATGAAATCTTAATATAACCAAGACCCCATAATCTTCCAGTGCAACTTTTATGATGCCGTTTATTTTGTTGTAAATTCATTAGATTGATAGTTGATAAAAGGATTAGATTATGAAGATCCTTAGATGCTAATGAATGGTATTAGAAGTACTAGATTCATAGGATGCACTGGAGTTGTTATTACTGAGGAAGATTCTAATGATAGATTAGCTGAAGTATATGATTTATACTAACGATAAGAGGATAAAGGCCCTATAAAAGTGAGTGAAATAAGTCCTTTTTCTAGTATCCTAATAAAGGAAATTGAGCCTATATAATACAACAAACAGACAGTAAAGCCTGAGGACTTCAGAACAAAATTCAAGGAGTGCGGATATTATGATGATGAGATAGAAACTTTTAATTATGGCATATACTTGTGTATTGCTATCAGTGTTTTATTGCTATGCTTAACTGCAGTTATTACTATCTGAATATGGCTTAAATGGTGGAATATTAAAATATAAAAGATTACATAAAGAACTGAAATTTAAGTTAATGACGTAATTTTATTACTTACAATACCAATCGAATTTTTTTAATTTATATCATAAGGCCCGGCCTTTGATCATATTGTTCCATTTTTAGAGCAGTTTTCCAGTGCTGTGAGCTTATAATTGGAAAATGTGATGAATTTTACTAATGAGGAGTATTGGCTACTTTTGTACTATGTATTAGGAATTGTTGGTTTTTGGACTTTATTCTCTGTATTCACCTTTTCTAAACTAGAGCTAAGATACCCGAATGTTTGAATCTTTACGACAATGGGAGACTTAGGGGAAGTATTTATGCCTGTAATAGGAAATATTGGCTATTTGCCTATAATCTCAATTTTACTTTCTATTTTTATATGTGATAAGGCAACTAATGATTCCTTTGAGTCATCTTATATGCTGAAAGACTGTAATTAGCTATGTTGGACTGATTTTCACACTACAAGAGCAATTTTAAGTGGATCTGCTTTGATTTTATATGTTCCTTTATCAACATACATGAGACCCCTATGGTAAGAGCTGTAATCAGGGTTAACATTGAAAATAGTTCCCAGATTTTTAATGATTAAGTCAATTTTTCAATGCTTGATTGTAGTTTTAAGAGTATCAATTCAACAATACTAAAAAATAGTTCATGGATTCCTACATACTTCTGTTGCACTGTCAATGCTGATATACTCTCATATATATCCTACATTTAATTATTAAAGAGCAGGTGGATTATTGTCCTTAAGCTATGCTATTCTAACTTATCAGAGCTTATTATCTACTTTAAGCTAGCTGGTATTGACAGATAGTTACAATGTTTGGTCAATCATTCTTTTAGTGGGATCAGTTGTATTGGTAAGTAGTTATCTACTGATTATTAAGAGGTTTTATCCTTCTAAACTTTATAGAAAAGATGCTAAGGATATTAGAGATTTGTATAGATTTGCCTTTACGTGTATAAACAAAGACCAATTCCAAAATCTTACACCAAGGCTTAATTATTTCGAGTACAATTCATCTTCAAATCATTTAGTCTATATTGTTCATGACCCTGAGAAAGCTGTTTAGTTATTAACTATTTAATAAAATTGCAAGTTAAATGGGATAGTTGATTTTTTATAGTCAAGATTTTATATTACTACTTTCATTTATGAGTAAGCAATGTTATTATGCATATATTTCTATAGGATTAATCTAAGATTTCAGCTTTATGAATAAAAACATTCTTACTAATACTCATTTTTATATTACTAATAAAAGGTTTTACTTGTTGCTTTATATTACTTTGAAATAAAATAAGTTTTAATTCTGTATTAGTTATAAAAAACATTTCCAATTACTGCTATAAAGCTTAAGTTAATCTTATAATAAAGATGCATAATCTAACCATCTCCTTTAATTCTTCATCATACTTAATTATATTCTGAATAGAATAATTTAAGCATTGTTTAAATAGTACACAATTGATCTTTTATACAAATGAGAAATTTAAAGCTATTATATTACTTTATAAAAGACTAACTTATTAAATCATAAATACCAACTTTAAACCTTTTAACTAGTTCAATCTACTAAGTAAGGCATCAAAAAGAAACTATAAGATCTATATCAGCTTAAAACAAACACATATTCTTATCATCTCTTACAATAAAAATATGTTCCTAATCATAGAAATTAGCCTTATACAATAAGTTCTTGCTCATAGCTTCTGTGGTAACGATTTATCTCCCTAGAACCCACCAAAGATGATCGATTTAGGCCAAGGCCGTTAGCTCTTTAGCCGATCAGACACTTTTGATAGCATAAGAATTAAAGCTTTCACACCTAATCCCTTAATACTGTAATCCTAGGAGTTAGCGGATCAAGTATTATAGAGAGATATACCAGATATGCTATAGTTTTACTAGAATGTGCTTAGAGTTCGAAATGTAAAGGATAATATTATATTACCTAGTGACATGGATTATTGCTTAGAGGAGAAATATCCGATTATTTAAGAGCACAAAACAATTGGGGTATCAGATGCTGATTTAATTGTATACGTTTACTCTGAGAAAGGGTCCATCTGAGATACTTGAATTGCTAAAGCTGGAGTTTGCTTATTGGACATTTAATAAGGAAATGCACCTATTGTAGGAGTTATGATATTGAATACTAAATAAATCACTAATGAAGTGAGCTATAGTTATTTACATTAAGTATTGGTTCATGAGATGGCCCATATTCTAGCTATCAATAGTACCTTATTTGAATACTTTTCAATATATGACCCAGATACTTAAACCTACGCGGCGTATCCAAATGGTGTTTTAACATTAATGGTGGTTAGAGGACAATCTTTTAAAGCTCTAAATACACCAGCAGCTCTTTAAAAGGCTAGAGATTGGTTTAATTGCTCAACCCTAAGTGGTATTCCCCTCGAAAACTAAGGTGGATTAGGCTAACTAAGCTCTCATCTAGAACATGAATTCTTCTGATCAGATTTTATGGTCTCTTCCCTAGACAATAAAAGAAAGTTATTCTCTGATATAACGTTTGCAATATTTGAAGATTCAGGCTGGTATAAGGTAAACTACGATTTTACTAGTAAATTAGTATGGGGGTATAATGAAGGTTGTGCTTTTTTCAATAATACTTAGGGCTGTGTAGAAACTTCTTCATTTGAAGACTATTGTGTTCTGGATGAAGAAGGATGTGATTTTAACTATATGGCTCATGGAAAGTGTGAAATTATTAGTAATACTCCCTTTGACGATAACTGCGGATATATACGATAATATAATAACCAAGATTGCACTGAGGCATCTAGTTTAGCTATTCCTGACTACTTAGAAATCTTTTAAAGTACTTCCAGATGTGGGGAATTTGGAGTTTTAAATTAAGAAATATCTCACCTTTCTTCCGTTAAAACAGGGTGTTATAATTTAGAATGTATTGATTCCACTTCTTACAGATTTATTCTATCTGACAAACAAGAAGCCCTGTGTAGTGGGTAAGATTTCTCAAGTGAAGTAATTATAGAAGACATTGTTTAACAGTTCAAATGTCCCGCATACTAAAGAATCTGTGAGAATATACCATGCCCTGATTACTGTAGAGGCAAAGGCTTATGTAATAATGGAACCTGTGAGTGCTTATAGGGATATGGTGGAGTATCCTGTGAGTTAGAATGTCATAATACTTGTTTTAATTGTAGTGGAACTGGATTAAATGATTGTATTACTTGTCCTCCTGGAAATATTCAAGCACTAGCAAACGGATCATGTAGATGTTCTAGCGGGGAAGGTAGAAATCCAACTACCTTTTTATGCGAGGATTGCCCCAATGACTGTACTTAATGCATTTACAGCAATCAGTGTGAGGATAAGGACTGTGTTTCTAATAAAATCTTTAGAGAGGGAGTTTGTTAATGTCCTATAGATCAATATTGGAACACTAGCAGCTCCTAATGTGAAGTATGTCCTTTAGGAACAAAACTAATATCTGGAGAATGTTAAATTGCTATATGTGATGTATAAGATTGTACAGAATGCCATGATAATAGTCCAAGCTCTTGTAGACGTTGCAATAATGGATATACAGAAATGACTGATGGATCTTGCTAGGTATGTGAAGTTGAAAATTGTACTAAATGTAAAACTAATTCAACTACTCAATGCTAATAGTGTAATGCTTATTTTTATATTGATGATAGCTTCCAATGCTAGGATTGTTTATCCCCTAATTGCATTACATGTGTTGATGGAAATTAGTATCTATGCAAGCAATGTAATAGTATTACTACTTTAGTAGATGGATATTGTAATTATTGTGTTGTTGCTAATTGCAAGCAATGTGTTTTTGGATTGCCCAGTACTTGTTAAACATGCAGAGATGGTTATGGGCTATAAAATGGAAATTGCAATCCTTGTACTGTTCATGGATGCAAAACTTGCTCTAATACTAACATTTGTGATTCCTGCTATGATATGTATGTAAAATCAGGAAATTAATGTTAGTCTGCTTGTCCCTCTGGCATGGCTGGGAATCCATGCGCTACTAGTTAAAATCCATTAATAGATTTTGTGTACCAAGAACTTGCTCAAACTTATGAGAGTAATAGTTTTATTACCACCTTAGGCAATACTCCAGAATTCGAATAAAACGAGCCAAAGCCAGCTACTGATCGTGGGATTTACTTTAACAACAACAGTGCATATATATCTCCCACTCTTGCTCTAGATAGAACAAACTTTGTATCATTATGAGTTTATTCCATGGAAAACACTGATATATTTTGTATAAAAATGTTTTCCTTCTGCTATCTGAAATTTTTTGCATAAGATGATGAGTTAAGAGTATCATTTTAGCTTTATAATACAGAACTATCTTTAATTAAAAGTTATAGAGTTGAATTGAATGGGCCAGATTTAATTAATAAATGGTGGAAATTGGGTTTTGAACTGGTATTTGACACCGAGACCAATAGTACTTCTTTCAATTTTTACTATGATAAGAATTAGACTAAAGGAAATGTACTGGAAAATTAATTTGTACCTTATCATGGATAACCTGTTAGTTAGATCAATTTAGGGGAAAACGAGACCTCGGGGGCATTTCAAGGCTTTATAGCGTCCTTTTAATTAATCAATGGGACAACCTCACAATCAAATGACTATGATAGTAATCTTTGTGTTAAACCAGGATTTTGTCTTACAGCATGTCCATTTTTAGACTTCTGAAATGATAGTTCATGTATATCTTGCAATTCTTAATGCACTTCTGGATGTAATAATACTAATGATTGCAGTCTAGGTGAAGATCTACTTTGTAGTATTTCTGATGGATTATTTGATTGCCAGTAATGCAAGGCACTTTCTTATAAAAAGGGTGGAATATGTAGTTGTGTGGAAAACACTACTTACAATTAATCCACTAAGTAATGTGACTGTCTATTAAGTGTTATTAGAGGAGAATGTAGATGTCCTTATGGGCAGTATTTGAATTAAGGAAGCTGTATGCCTTGTATAAGCAACTGTGATACTTGCGAGGATGATCAAAGTTGTAGAGACTGTGTTGATGGATACTATTTTGATAACAATACATCAATGTGCGAAGTTTGTAATTATGGATATGGCTCTATACAGGGAAATTGTGCTGTTTGCAGTTCAGATAAGAATTGTAGAACTTGTAATGAGAAAACAAATGCTTGCGATTCATGTGATACTGGTAGTTTCTTGCATTCTACTACTGGAAAATGCTTTACTGTATGTCCATCCAACACCTACTAGGATAATGAGACATGTATAGACTGTAATCCTTCTTGTTTAACTTGCAATGGAAGTGGTCCTACTGATTGTCTTAGTTGTAATATAGGAACTTACTTAAATCGAATAGATAATACATGCGTCTAAGCTTGTCCATCCGGTACATTTAAAAATGATTCTAATAATACTTGCACTGATTGCAATTCACTTTGTTTAAGCTGTACCTCTGTTGATGCCTGCACAAGCTGTATAGCTGATAAGTTCTTACATAATGGAAAATGTATTGAAAGTTGTCCTTATGGATTCTATGGAAATGATTAAGTTGATCCAAATGCATGCACTGTTTGTAATGAAGCTTGCTAAACGTGTACAGGCCCATTAAATTCAAATTGCTTAACATGCAGTACACATTATGTTAAAGATCTTAATAGCTAAACTACTTGCTTAGATTGTATTTCTCCTAATTGCACTATATGCGAAGGAAATTAACCTAATAATTGCTCTGTTTGTAATGATAAATATGGTTTAGTAGGAGGAATATGTGTTGAATGCTCTAACCCAAATTGTATCAAATGCGATGGTAATGAAAGCATTTGTACTTAATGTGTATCTCCAACTCATTTACCAGATGAAAAAGGTGTTTGTTCCACATGTATTATCCCTAAATGTACTACTTGTTATGAAAATTAACCTGAAAGCTGTTCAATTTGTAATTCTTTCTATGGATTAGTTGATAATACCTGCTAATAATGTTTTTAATCTACTTAATGTAAAAACTGTGATGGAGATGCTAATGAATGCAGGGAATGTGAGGGAGATCTTCAACTTTCTGATGATAAATAATGCTTTGATTGTAGCGTTACTAATTGCTTAGTTTGTGATACCAAGGAAACCTTAAAGTGTAAAACTTGTATTGATGGAATGATACCCAAAAATGGAGTATGCACAACATGTGCTATTGATAATTGTAAAATATGCTAAAGTAATCAACCCCTGCATTGCTTGGGTTGCTTAGAAAACTTTACGCTTATTGATGAAAATTGCTATTAGTGCAAATATTACTATAATAAGTCTGGAATTTAAGCCAGCTTTAATGATTTGGCGACTTAAATTGAAATAAAATTAGACGTAATGAGTTCAGCTTACTAAAATAATGACTGTAGCTAATTATTTAAGGAAAAAGCTATTGAAAAACTGGGCAATAATCCTAAATGTTACTGATAAAACAAGAAGACTATCATTATATAGCTTCCTAACTCATTCTTATTCACTGATTTTGACGTTATTCATATAAATGAAGAAATAGTATTAAGATAGCCAACTAATAGCCCTAATGATGAAGACTGCACTTTTATACGACCTATGCTTGATATAGAACTAGATAGAAATGTAAATCTTCCTAGTCCAACCGCCGTAATAAATGTTTCTAGTACTTATTCTCTCATATGTTCTAGTAGCAACTTATTCATAGATGCTACTGCTTCAAATGCATAAGCTTAATCTACATTTCTAATTACAATAAAAGAATAATAAGGATAAGCAGTAGCTTCTACCATTGATAACACTTTATCTATTCTTTCATCATAATTAAGTATAGGAATTTATGAAATTGACTTAACAATTACTAATAGATTTGGTATCTCTGATACAACTTAGTAAATTATAAATGTAACTTAAGATAGATAGTTATAAATTAAGTTTACTAGTGGATAAGATATTTAGATGAGGAAGTCTGATGATGTTATAATTATAGTTTAAGCTTACCTTTGTGAGTTATTATAAGAAGCAAGTTTCGAATGGGAACTAGGTCCTTTTAGTCAATGTAATGCTGATTTAAATGGAATTATTAATACTTCTCAATTACATTTAAAAGATTAGCTTTAACCAGGATGTTAATATGAGTTAATAGTAACTGCAACATTTGAAGATATTATACAAATAGAAGAGCTAAAAGTAACTGTTTTATACTCTGAGTTACAACTAGTTATAAATTAATCTCAAGGTGAACATTGTTAAAATAAAGACTTATTACTAGATGCTAGTAATTCATATGATCCCGATGAAAAGTAATTGTTTTTTGAGACAACATGCATAATGAATAATAATAGTTAGTGTTTGCATCCAGTTACAAGAGTTCCTATAATAAAAGACTCTTGGGCTAGTTAAAATAACATAGAAGCTGAAAGTTTATTAGTTGGATTCACTTATTATTTTACTATAAGAATATATACAGATGATGGTAGGATGAAGTAAATAGTATTGGAAAAATCTATTATTGATTCCTGTAGTACTTAAGTATAAATGCAATACTCTAATAATTTAATTAATACAGCTGTTGATAATACTCTTATTTTTGAGGTATAAAGTACATAAAGCATGATATCATTTTAATGCATGTAAACCTATGGATCGAGTATTAACACTTAGATTTGGCCTCTTCCCTTATTATACTTTCCAGCTTTTTCATTACCTAAGGGAGAAAGTTTTATATTTGAGTGTAATATCCAAGATAATATTATAACCAATAATATAATATTATAAACAAATGATGCTCCTTATGGTTAATTAATTGCTTCTAAAACAATAGCTGAACCTTATGAACATATCTCTTTACATTTTAGCGGATAATACGATAAAGAAGGTCATTATCCGCTTTACTATAAATACGGAGTGTAAGTAGGGGACTTTATATTCCTCAGTAAAGGCTCATAACGATAGCAAATTAACAATTTTACAGTGTTCAAAGGAGTTGATTAAATAATAGGAGCAATATGTGATTCGTTAGATTCTTGCAGATACTATAAAAAACAGATAACTGTAAAAAATCCTGATCTTAGAAGGTTGCAAACTGATGAGCTAACTCCTATATAATTCTATAATAAAAGTATTCAAATTCCGGATGATAAGCCAATTTGGGCTAATGCTATTTGCTAGAGTTGAGAAAATTTAACTGACTAATAAGCAATGCAGATAATAGAAGATCTTTACTCTGAACTGATACCTTATAATGATCTTGATTAGACTAAAAGTTTTATTCTAGCATCTGTCAATTGCTGGCTAAGACATAAAAATGAATAATAACTTGAAAAATATCTATCTTAAAGTATTGCATTGTTATGCCATGTTTCCCAAAACATAACTAGTCAAGAATATGATTCAATAGCAACTTAACTACTAAAAATACTGGATCAAGTATAATCTAAAGATACTAGAAGGTAATTCGCAGCATATATGATGAGTGCATTAGAATGCACTAATCTCTAAACAATTACACCACAATTAGTAAACAAAATAGATACTGGTAACCCTACAGTATCTGAGGTACTAAATGGAAATGAGGTTAAATAAACGGTGAAGACTATAGGACTAGTAGAAATATAAACTAATGCTTAAAGTTTAAATATCTCCGTTACAGATATATTTTAGTTTAATGTATTTGTAATCGATTACAAAGATGACTAAGATAACATTGAATCAATAGAAATACATGCTTAATGTAAGCAGACAGGAAGATTTGATGGTATTAATTATAAATCTATTGCTAATAAACCTTTAAGAGGATAATAAAATGCATTTGAGATTAAAATTCCTTTGTTTAAAAGTCCAAGCAGATTATACAATGAATACAGATGTGAAAACAATGTATCAGACTGTGCTATTGCGTAAGTAACAGATACCCATATTATTGCTTAAACCAGCCAATTAGGAAATATTGAAATAAGACTCACTTAAGATAATGAAATGAGATTTCCTATTGATTCGACTAATGATACTGAAGAAGATTGTGAGGTTTGTGAAGGACCAGTTTGGATACTATTTTGCTATATAGGAGTATTCTTAATACTTATAATGATTAAAACTTCATAAATCAGCGTGTTTAAGTAAGATGCATAATAAGTTGAAACTTCGTTATAAACTGATACTGTGAGATATCAAAATGTTAGTAAAGGTGACAATGATGAAAATGTTTAACAATATAGAAACTTCAAAGACGATTACCATGTATCTATTATATTGAAAACTGATAAATTGAATTAAGTACTTCTATCATTTCTACTAATAGTATCTCTGGTTATATTTGAACTATTCATTTTAGGCATAATTTACTGAATTGCAGAAAAAACTACTGATCCATCTGAAATTTCCAGTATTTCTTAAATTATGTCCAAATTAACTTAAAGTGATATTGAATTTCTTATCGTAGCATTGATAATAGACTTTACAATAGCATAGCCAGTATCACTTTTATTTAATTGTTTATTATTAGGAGAAAATTAACAAAACAAATGGATAATCTTAGGAGTAATACTTGAATCTATATTGATGGTTGGATCTATAATAGCAATACCTATAATGGTTATGGAGTTTTGTTGTAAAGCTAGTATACTATGGGCAATAGGCGGATTATGTATATTTCCATTAGAGATAATCCTTGGATAATTAGTGTACCCTTTAATAAATGTTTTAAAGAGGAAATTAGTTAGTAACTCGTTTTAGTATAAAAAGAGATTTTTTAATACTAATTTCTGGTATATATTGCACATTGAGCATTTAATTAAAGATTTTCCCTATCAACACTCTTACTTACTCTAATATTACCCTCAGTGTATAATACACATATTCTTTTCTAACTAAATGAACTGCCTTAGAGCAATTAGGATACTTACTTTGTTTTAATAGTAAATTTATTTAAAATAACTCCAAGAACTTTTCTTCTTTATAAATCATATTTCCTATATATTTCTTTATCTCTGAATAGTTTTTTAATAAAGCTTGATTATTGTTTTAAGTAACATAATTATTTTCCTATTTAGCATTTGTAGGTAAGTTTGTTTTAAAATAATTATCTTTTATATCATATAATATTTCAATGGAGTATGTGCATAATAATTATTATGGAGATATTATCCTTAAACCCTATTTATAAAATTATTTTAGAGAAGATTTTATAATTTGAAGTAAATAATTAACTTTATGAATTAAATATTTACTCAGCTTCCTCTATTAGCATTCTAAGACTATATATTTTAGCATACAATTTATATTGGATGATATATTTTATCCTAATGTGCAGACTTATAACTTGAGTATGATTATTAAGAGATATATACTATTTACTATGTTTTTTAACTTTATCCACTTAAATTAACTTCTAGAGGAAATTTTGATAACAGATTATAAAAGGATAATATAATATAATGTATTATAAATATCGTTATTTAATCCAAATGCTTCACAAAACATAAAATAAGCTTTTAAAATATATATTGATGGCTTGATTAAACTCACAAACTAGAGAGTTAAATAAAAAATTTACAATAACTAATTACCATAGTAATATTTAAAGGGATTATATTAATTATTCAGCAACTAAATGGGTAATTGAAATTGCTGTAATAGTAAATCTAAAGCTTCTCCTAACACAAACCTATATTACAAGCATATGGAATCAGTTTTGAATAAATGTTAGTTTTCTAATTAATCCAAAGCTGCTTTATTAATTCCTTACAGTAATAAATTAATTTAAGTATAAGCTCAAATAAGAGGCTACTTAATCAGAAAGAATTATATACTCCAGTTGTAGCTAAAAAGTTTTCCATATAAGATTCTACAATAAGTAGATCTCAAAGTAACAAAATAGGTCCAAAATAAACTAAAGAGAATGAAAAAAGTATAGTTTAATTCAAACTAATTTTCAAACATTCCAAGCTATAACCCTGGAATTTGTAAATTACACGATAAAAGCATATTTTCGGGCTCTTTTACTATCGATTCGTTTAAAAGACATGGCTACTGCTGGTAAATCTTTCCTCAAGGATCTTATTTTGAAGGTATAATGAAAAATGATTTTCCTCATGGATTTGGTAGATTTATAAATTGAGATGGTAGTTTGTACCAAGGAGGATTCAGAAATGGAAAGGCTTGAGGAAAGGGAATATTTTTGAATAAGAATGGAGCTTATTACAAAGGTGAGTGAAAGTGAAATATGTATCATGGTAAAGGTGTATAATAATATAAGAACGGGTGCAAATACAAAGGAATGTTTAGAAAGGGGAAAAAATGGGGGAAAGGGATTTTAAGATTTGTAAATGAAGGATAATATATAGGACAGTTTAAAAATGATCTTTTTAACGGAAAAGGATTATTCTAATGAGAGAATGGTTAGAAATATAAAGGATATTGGAAAAATGGACTCATGCATGGTACTGGAAAATTTGTGTGAGCTGATGGAAGATTTTATAAGGGATAATACAGGAATAACTTGAAAGAAGGATTTGGAATTTTTCAATGACCTGATGACATACGTTTTGAAGGATTTTGGAAGGATGGAAAATAACATGGTAAAGGCAAAATTATTGCATAAGGAGTTGAGAAAAAGGGAGTTTGGAAAAATGGGAAGTTAGTTAAAAATTAAAATGTGCTCACATTATTATTGTGTTTTACCTAGATTTGAGATTATAGTTTCTATAAGCTCTATCATAAATATTTTTGTATAAATAATCATTATTTTAACTTAAAATAATATGCTTTTATTTTACCGTATATAGTTAAATATTGCGCATTTAATGAAAGAGTATGAAAATAATAATATATTAAGTCCTATTTAGTTTTAAAGTTATAGGCTTCAAAATATATTACATAATTAAGAGTATTTTCTATTAGTTTATACTATAAATGAATAAAATTGTCCAAATTAGTAAAAATGTGTTCTAAATACTCAGCATGAATTAAAACTTTATAGTTTGTTATCTATAATTTCTTAGATCAGAAGTTCACCAGCTTTTATAACCTATTCGATTTTAAATTAGCTACACCTGTTAATTAATCTTATAGCTTTTTCATTGACTACTATATTAAAAATATGAAGGTTTTTCTAGTAGTCTTAGCAGTTAGTGTGACATCATTGCATACCAATATTCTCATTGCTTATGATAATCCAATTGACTAAAACAAAGCCATGAATATCTAAAGCATATTCAAAAAACCTGCTATTTTTCATACTAATGCTTTGCAATTAAGACTGAATGAAGAAATTGAAAGCATGGATAGAGTTAATCTAATTCTCTCATTGTGTAAAGCAACATCCAGTCTAGTCAAATTAGCAGTAGAATCTTAGATCTACGAAATTCCTATAATCAGTTTTTACGAATCTTAGCTAAAATCCCCAAGAGTCTATTATGCTCTCAATAAGACTCAGGACAAAATCAATTCCCTTCAAGCCCTTTTGGAATACTTGGAATGGAATCAAGGGTGTTTTATTGGAGGTGCTAATGAGATCAGCCGAAATGTAAGAAAAGAACTGCCTCAAAGTATATTTTAAATATCTGAGTATGTACATTTTTAAAAGGACACTCATATAGAAAGCATCACGCTAGGAATAGGAAGATTGATCAAACCTACAGGAAAAAATTTGATACTTATTTCTACAACGAAAGAAGTAACATCAAAAGTAAATCAAGCTATTATTTCAAATGGAATGTATAAGAAGGATTATGGATATTTATATTTCGATGAAAGTGCTCAAGTGGTGGAATTGCAAGGGGGACTAGGAATAAAAGTTAAAGGATATCAAGATTCAGGTTATTCGTAATAAGAAGAATAAGCAGCGAATAAAATAAAACAAGCTTTACTTAATATACAGGAACACAAAGTCAGTCTTCTTATAAGCGACTTATTCGAAGATAACTACTTTAAACCAGAATTTGATATAATAAATAAGCAATCAAGTGGAATTAAAGTGGTAGGATGGATTGAAGACAATACTGTTTAGATCACTAGTGATATAATATTCCCATTAGACAATAAGCAGAATCCGAAAGTGACATAATTAAAAATAATGCTAAGTACCATAAATTCACCTTATAATCCCGGAGCTCCAGACAGTAACCAAATTTTATCTCAATTAGCAGCAATAGATCAAGCATTTCTCGATGTAAATGATTCTGATGATCTTATTCAGAATTTTAAAGTGGATTACTATGGCTAAGACTGTGGAGTAATAGTATATGAGAGTGAGTATTTTGAAAATTGTATGCAAGGCTTAAAGGACAATTTAGGAGTAGCTATTTTATCATCTTGGGGGACTACTATATTCCAAGCTACATGGGATTTTCTGAGAGAAAACAATCTAGAAAGGCCAGTCATTACTTCAACAATATCTTAAAGTATAAATAAAGAAGGAAATGACTATTGTTTAACAGTATCCTCAAGTCTTACAAGCAATATTTCTTCTCTGCTATTCTCTTTACGTGTTTTAGGCTGGGATAAGGTAAATGCCCTTTATTAAGATCTTCCGGGTTTTACTGATTACTACCATGTATTTAATTATAGATCACCAGGGTCCAACATACAAATAATGAATGATCCGGATTTAAGGTAAATTCCTTTTATTTTTTCCTTAGAAGATGCAGCGGAAGATTGGTATGATTAGTTTTATAGTGTTTTTAAAACAAATGCAAGGATGACGGTATTAATATCTACATTGTAACTTAATGTATATAAATTTCTGCATGAAATTGGTATGAAACCATATGACTTCATAAACTGGATTCCAACTATAGAAGTTTCAAGCATATTAAGAGATTATGAAGAGTATATGGAGATATTTACTGATGGCTTTGAGTTAGTTTTTCCAAAATATATAGGAGAACTAGGAAAAAGATTAGAGATCATTTTCAATGAGAAGAATCTATCCGGATTCATAGCTTGTGATGGATATGATGTTGCTTTACTTCCTTTGCTTGGTATAGATTTTTGTATAAAGCGGGGATTGAATTATGAAGTTGGGGGAAATCTAGATCACGCTATGAGATTGATCAAGATAAATGGCTGTACTGGACCTTTAAAAATTATTCTTAATTAGAATGATAGACTATTCTAATTATTCATTTTAAGTTAATATAGGATAGATGAATAAAGCATCAAAACAACTCAAGTAATGCAAATTACATCCTTTTTATCTGTTTTTATGAAGCCTATAAATCCAATACTATACAAAGGGAGTACTGAAAAGCCCAGTACATTAAGATCAGAAAACTATGAGTGTCCTTTTCCTGATTCGGATATATAAGACTTTGATAATGGATTACTGCTTATGGCTGGTATTGGCTTTTTTATTATTATAATTACTACAATTATTACTTATCTTATCTACAGGCGCTTCTGGAATTAGCCAATACCACCCTTACTCACTGAAAGAGAAATCTATATACCAGATATGTTAGTATTTCTGACCATACTTGTTGAAATGAGTTAATACCTCTCCTTGGGCCCAGAGCTAGTCAATTTTTACGACTAATTTTAAGATATACAAGACGCAACAACTTTAGAGCTTAAGGAATTCATTGAACTTAGAGACGGAGTTTTTTGAATAGCTCTATAGATTGTATACGGATGCATTGGGTTATGAATCTGTCTATGCTGTGTAGCATATTTTAGACTCAACGAAAGATGCAATAGGCTATATCTCTGCAGATTCTCTGGAGATCTAGTTGAAGTTTTATTGCCTATTCTTGGCAATATATCATTCTTGCCTATCATGTCAACCCTATTAAATGTATTGAGCTGTACTGAATCTACTGGAAATTCCTTTACTGATAGTTTTATGGATAAAGATTGCTTTTAATATTGCTGGAAAGGTAGTCATCTTGTTTATTCCTTTGTAAGCATCTTATCATTGATGTTATATCACCCTTTAGCAGTTTATGCAAGGCCTTTATGGTAAGATATACAGCCTGGATTGAATTTATTTGCAGAGTATAAGTTTCTAATGCTTAAAACAGTTTTCCAAGTTGTTTTGGTCATTTTAAGCAAAACGTTGAAAAAAGTATCTAGTTTTATCTATTTTGGTATATTTATGCTGATTATAATAGGCTTTTTAATACTTCTATGTAAAAACAAACCTTTTAATTACTCTAGAGCTAACTTATGGTAGTATCTATCATTAATATTTGTAATAGTTGTAATACCAGCTTGTTTTATATTTGAATTACTAAGCTTAGGTATAATAGCATACATTATCTTATTTGCTTCATCAGGGATTATATTAACTTTATTTGGAGTACTTTATTAACGAGTTTATCTTCCTAATCTTCTTTATTTATCGAAGAATAGAGATATTGCTCAATTGTTTAGATTCGAGTTTGGCATTGGGGAAGATGCTAATCCTCGGAATATTTCACATAATCTGAATTTTCTAGTTGTAAGACGACAGGTTGAAAATCAAACGAATATTTAGAAGTAGTAATTTTAGTTGAATTAAAGTATTAGTTTGCTTCTTTATCTGAATAATATCAGGTATTTATTGATTTTAAACTTAAATATACAAATCAAAATTAATAGGGTGTTATAATGAAGACTATGATATATACAATGCAATTAAACGTTATTTTACTATTATGATAAATTAGTTTTATATATTTGTTATATTTTGGGCTTTTAGGCTCGATTCTTTATCAAATATAAATACTTAGATAATAAAATGCTTTGAACTATATTAGAAACTTCTAATAATCAAGTAATTTTTATTATGTCAATTAAGGTAATATTTTAAAGCTCTTTACTAAATAGAATGTAGCAATCTGTGTGTTTAAATGAAATAGTATTAGTATCAAAGATGTTATTAAAGTTTTTTAATTTTATTAAAACATTATCGAATATAAAATCTGCGCAAGCTTCATTTATCTATAAATGTTAGTTTCATTATATAAGAGAGAGAAAAATATAGTATCCAACATTATAGAAGGTATGAACTTTAAAAAGAGGATTAATTAATGAGTATATTTTTATAGTTTAAAAGTAATAAACTAATATTCACCTACAATACTTATAGTAAGATAAATCGCTATAGATAAAATTAATAAAAACTTATGCATTCAAATTATAATGTTACAAAGAAGCCATCTTTACAGCTTAAGTTATGAGTTGTCTTTAATAAACTATATAAAGTATTCAATGTAATTATATGGTCATTTTAATATAAAATTAAATGCATAGATAATTAAAAGATAACACATCAGTACGTAATTTCAGCATATTTTTATTGTATTTGAAAAATTTAGGTTAATTATAAACCTTAGATGCCTACATTATTCTAATAATTGGCTTGTATTCACAAAATATTAAAAGATAAAATGAAAACATATTATTCACTAACACTATAATACTAACACAAACTATCAATAATAAATTTAGCCTAAACTGTATCATATCCATTTTCTTCAGGCGATTTATCTTTAACTAATTTTAATAAAGGAAGAGGTACAAGCATAATTAAATTAGTTAATAAGAGCA
>CAKKTI010000396.1:0-16559 GCA_920105805.1 Condylostoma magnum
AATAATCAATGCTTTAAGTTGTCATTATACGATGATAAAGTATATATAGGAGATGAAGTTGAAGATAATCCATGTACAGTTTGGAAAATAAGTAAAAATGAGAAAGATTAGGCTCTTATTTTTACTATACTTAATGATTCTACATTAAGATTCATTTGTACTTCAGATAGCTAATAGGTTCATAGGGATAGCAGTTCAAGCTATTTAGGTTTATGTAATGATTCAGATGGGATATAGTTAAAGTTAGATACCTTATTTGATTATATTTAACCAGGTATAAAAACATGAATCATAGGGGAACATGATAGTGCTGTATAATCAGTAGCTATATCAAGTGATAATGAGTTCGTTGTAAGTGGAAGTTATGATAAGACTGTTAGACTTTGGAACTTACAAGATCCATCCAAAAACTAAATCATAGGGGAACATGATCATTATGTATTCTCAGTAGCTATATCAAGCGATAATGAGTTCGTTGTAAGTGGAAGTAGAGATGATACTGTTAGACTTTGGAACTTACAAGATCCATCCAAAAACTAAATCATAGGGGAACATGATGATTATGTATACTCAGTAGCTATATCAAGTGATAATTAGTTCGTTGTAAGTGGAAGTAATGATAAGACTGTTAGACTTTGGAACTTACAAGATCCATCCAAAAACTAAATCATAGGGAGACATTATAGTGGTGTATACTCAGTAGCTATATCAAGTGATAATGAGTTCGTTGTAAGTGGAAGTTAAGATAAGACTGTTAGACTTTGGAACTTACAAGATCCATCCAAAAACTAAATCATAGGGGAACATGATAGTGCTGTATACTCAGTAGCTATATCAAGTGATAATTAGTTCGTTGTAAGTGGAAGTTATGATAATACTGTTAGACTTTGGAACTTACAAGATCCATCCAAAAACTAAATCATAGGGGAACATGATGGTAGTGTAAGATCGGTAGCTATATCAAGTGATAATGAGTTCGTTATAAGTGGAAGTAATGATAGGACTGTTAGACTTTGGAACTTACAAGATCCATCCAAAAACTAAATCATAGGGGAACATGATGATGCTGTAATCTCAGTAGCTATATCAAGTGATAATGAGTTCGTTGTAAGTGGAAGTACAGATAAGACTGTTAGACTTTGGAAGCTTTAGTTTAGTAATCTACAATTTTATTTTGATTATTAGTTATACTATTATTTTGTCTTATTATAAAGTACTTATTAAATATTACAAGAAGATTTATAATACCTTTCTTGATTATTTAGAAATTACAAATTTCATTTTTGAATGCTCATAAAGCAAATGACAATAAACTATTAAAACTTATATATTATAGGATTTTATTTAAGTGTTCTATAAATGATCTTTTAGCATTATTTTACTTTTGGAATTAAATCATTTCTAGAAGATATAAATTATAGAGTAATGAAGCTTATCAATGAATCCAATTTAAATTATTGGCAAACTCAATTAGATTAAAAAATATATCACACTTTAAATTTAGAATTATAAACAATACTTAATAATAAACTATCTTGAATATCAATTAATATTGTCTTTGTCAACTATTTTGGATATTTATAATCCAAATACATTGCTTGAATGTAAATAAGCATTATATAATTATAATTTTGATAGTTAAATATTATTAATTGAGGTTAAATTACGGTTTTATTTCTATTGTTGACTTCTAGACTAAACTAATAAAAGTTAATAGATACAGTATAACTTTTTATTCAAAATCTAAGAATGAACGATTTATGCAATTACAAGGAGACTCTTTTGAGACTATTAATTACTCTGAATAGCTATTAGATTTAGTTGCCATAGTCTTAATATATTACATTTATTTATAATGCTTTTATTAAACTATCGCAAAATAAGCCATTGGTGTAGTAATAATAGAAAATCTTTCAGACGTACTCTATTGATAAATTTAGAACTACTTATATGTATATTCTTGGAGAAAGAATTGTTACTTTAGCCATAAATAGGAAGGATATAATAATCATTAATTTCAATTAAGACTTATACTTTACCTATAAATTATTCAGATTCCTTTTAACCCTTGATGCACTTATATCAATGATAGCAAATAATTTCATACATAATTAGATCTGTTGTTTTTATCATACTACTAATTGGGTTAAAGAGAATTATTTATTTCATTACCAAGGCTGAATTTTACTTTCTTAAAGCATAAAAAACGATGAATTTATATTAACTTGGTGTATCTTTTAAATGTTATCCTAGCTTTTATATGTTTATGTATGTTCTTTAATTTCTGCATATTTCTTCTTTCTATCGAATATCTAATGCTTATTAAGTTAATGGGTTCTTTTCTTATTAATTACTATTCTTCATATTTGAAAATAATACTTAGTTAATTATCTTAGATAATTGCAATCTTGTTTAAGTAAAGCATTAGCTACTAAAATAATAGAAAATTTGAATAAAATCATTAGACTCTGCATTGTATTAATTTGCCTTAATAACAAACTTAAATTGATACATTATCTCTAAAAATAAAATCTACTTATAAATGTTATTTGAGTTCCTAATAGTGTAAAATTATTTGTCTTGATCATGCTATTGATACAATTTGACAATAAGATTACATTATTTTTAGATTAGATATTGTTTTCTTCTTTTAACCCCTTCAAAGTATTAGGAATACATTTAAATGATATTAATCAAATTTTAGATTAGTATCAGTAGCTTTAAAATTTTAAGTAGTCCTCAAACTTTATGATTTAAGTATTACAATATCCAGAAAGTTAGTATTAGAGTAAAATTTTAGTCTTTATTATATTTAGATCTTGTACTAACGTGCTATGATGCTAGGCATGTAAGTAGTCTTAATATACTTTTTCCACCACACATTAATCTATTAATGCGGTTTTCCCTTTGTGCACATTAAACCTCTAAAAATAATGTAATGAGCAATTCTATGTAAAAGATTGTTTACCTAAAATTAGAGGGAAATGCAATTAAGAATATATCTCTGATTAATTTAGCTATTAATCTACCTCGCTGTAAAATATTAAATCATTTTACACAAAAGATTAGCTAAGAAACCTTATATGTTCTTTATCTTATTGTGTCCAATGTAAGCGTTCCTTAGTAGTAATTGCATCTTTAAATAATCCATTATATATTAAATAGCAATATTTTCACAAGATTTTAATTTCATCTCCACTTCTACACAAGGTAAAATTATATCTCCCATAAGTAACAGCTTCAACATTAAAACCAATCTTTGAAATCATCATCTCATTAAATTTAATCTACAGGGCTTTTGATTATAAATATATTATTTATAATAGAAAACTAATTCAATTACCATATCAACAACTTGCTATACTGTGTCTATAAGGAAGTAAATTTTAGACTTGCTCATTCTTATTTAAGTTTATTTGGAAAAGCTGTAGCATCTAAGTCTTTAAGGCCTAAAATTATTATAATAAAGATTTACAAAAGCCATTGCAAGCATTTAAATCTATAACAACCTCACTGATGCTATCGTTAAAGGAGATAACCACAAAAGAGTATAATTACAGGTTAAAGTTTATTAATTGTACCTCTAACCAAGCATAATGCAAGCTAAGCCCAAAGCAAATGATGCTTTTTCCCACAAAATAAAAATGATAATAATATTGATTGGAATAAACTAAATAAGAGTTGCTTATATGCATTAATCAAGTCGTGCATGTCAGAAGAAGCTCATATAAGAGTTGTTTTGGATGTAAGCATATTGAGTAACTTTAATTAATTCACCATAAGCTCTTTAATGATTTTATAGTCTGCTGTATATAAAATGCATCCAGTTATAATAAGACTAATCAAAGCTTACATGCTACAAAAGCTTCATAATTTGAATTTTTATTATATCTTATGCTAGTTTTCTTGTATTAATAAATGCTTATTCTATATAAGTTAATATTATTCAACCAAAAAGTGTGAAAAGAAGCGGTGTTTTACTACTCAAATTAAAAACTAATAATTCAAGAAGTTATGTAGCAAATAAATAGCCTTATCTTTTAATTACTTTTCTTATTTTATAAATTATTTATATTTACTTTTTGATTATGGCTGCTTGCTCTCTCTTTATTAAACAATACCTTTTCTCATCCTTTTGCAACCATACTAACACTCGTCTAATTTCTTACTCGTAATCAAACACATAATGAGTACTTTAGAAATAAAAGCTTGACAATTAAGATAGTACTGATTTATCATAATTTATTTTATTACTCATTTACTCTTTTGAGCTTCGGCTATATTTGAAATTAGTTGATCATTTATTATTTGTATATTCTAAGGAACTTTCGAAATACTATTCTAAAGCTACTCATTTCAAGCACAAATTCATCTAACATACATTTTCTTCTTATTTAGAGGAAATATTAATTTTTTAGCCTAATTACTTCAAAAACAAAAAAGCTTGAATTATTATGTATTACATGAAGCTGGATAACCTTTTAATCATTTTATACTAAATCAATTAAACTAGAATACTTCCAAGTAAATTTGAATTATTTGACCAAATTTATCAGAATTCTTATGAAATGCTTCCAATTAAATGATAAAATTAATCAGAATTCATAAAAATAAATGGTTTACTTAGAGAGCTTTATCGTGAGTTAACTAATCTACTCAGCTTTTGGAAGAGGAGGCGGAGGCGGCGGCGGAGGAGGCGGTGGAGGAGGAGGAGGAAGTGGAGGAGGCGGAGGATTTGGAGGAGGAGGAGGAGGTGATTGTGATGAAGAATGTGGAATTATAATAGGAGCAGTTTTTGGGTCAATTGCTGTGTTAGTTGGATGCGGATTTCTTACGTATTTTATATGTGTTTATGTAAGAAGACGTAGATTTTTGAAGTAGAATCCACCAGCTGATTTTAATAAAATTGACTAATAAGCAAAATAAGCTTTGTAAATTCTTCAAGAATCTGATCCAATATGAAATTATGATTAAATCAAATAATATGTTAATTATACATTTTTACGATTATAAGATGCTTGGATGAACATGGATTTTAATACAATTGATGACTTAATAGAACGCAACCTAGCAAATGATTGGAAAAGACAACTAAATGAGATGAGAGCAAAAAGAGAATACAATTAAATGAGAGATGTAAGGATCATATCCTAATTAATAATAGAAATTAATAGGATTGTGTCCTAAGATTAAAGAGAATTTAAAGTTTACATTAAAGCATATGCATCAGATAAACGAATAAATATAGATAACAATAGGGTAGTTCATGATTAATCTGGAGACTTTGAAGAAATATGGGTCTTTTGCTGGTATTAAGATAAGTGGATGCTCAAATAAATTCACTAATTCAATACTAAGTGGTTTTTTATTATCAAGGACATCTAAATGCCTTATTCAGCAGCTCAACCTGATTCTGCTAAAGGCCCTGAGGTATCAATCGAATTAAATTAATAAGATGATTTTAGTAAAACTGTTAATTTAAGTTTTTATTAGGTGTAGTTTATATATTTTATTAATTATAATAGTGTTTATTGTAATATAAGACTATTTGTAAGTGTTAAGCTAATTAATTTAGATATACTAAAAAACGGATATAAACAAAACATTTTATTAAATACTGGCTAATCCAACACTCTTTGTAAGATGAAAATTTTGGATTATTAGTTAAGGGAAATATATAATAATCAATAGCAAGGCATAAATTTTGAAGTTAGTAGTGCAGCATCATTAATAATCTACAATATTCTCCACTAAACCAATTTTAAAAATATACATAAATAAACTTATTATAGCACTGAAATAATACAAACTTCAATCTTATAATAAACTAATTAAAAATGGGTTGCGTATAATCTAAAAAGGTCTTATGAATCTAGTACGACAATAAAACGATCTGCAAAATAAAGTAAGATTGACAGTCCTTCTAAAGCATCGTTGAAAAGGTTTAATAAGTTTAACCTAAATGGAAATTAAAAAACCTAGTTTTTCGAGTACAAAAGCAATTAATAACAAATCAATAAGACTTAAAATCCCTTGACCTAACATAAATGACTTAACCTATAAAATTTAATGCAATACTTCAGACTAATAAGGACATTGAGCTTGACTTTCTCTAAGAATATTGCAACTCCTTTTTTAAGATTATCAAAAGCAAGGAGATAATAGGAATGGGAATCCTAGTTGCTCCTTTCATTGCCATAGTTCCTTATTTAGACCATGAGCTACAAGGATGCCGGCTTTTGTTTGAAACAGACATCGACATTACTATAAGAGTTTAATAGTCCTGGATTCTAGAAAATTTCCCTACGTAATCTCAGCCTATTTTCAGTGTTTTGAAGATAGAATCAGAGAATATATACCAAAATAACCTATTGAAAGATTTAAAGTCTATTCCAGTGGCACAAAGTATTAAATAAGAAGTAGAATCTGAGGTGATAAAAGCTGCCTTCATGACAAAATAGAACCCAATATTACAAATAGAAGCTGTAGATTATAAAAGAGATGATAATAATATTTGGAATTTAAAGATTGAAAGTGAGCTGGAAAATGCTGTTTAAGGAATTATTCTTTTTGATCAAGATAATCAGTGTTTTGCGTATTGTTTAGACTGTAAGCAAGAGTATATTGGAACTTAATTTAATTAAATGAAAAAACTAATAGATCAACAGATTCCGGAAGAATAGGATGAAGAAGCTAGTCCTAAATTCAAAAATAGGCGTCCAATACAACTAAAACAATAGCAAAATGCTATGATTGATATGGAAATTACAATCCTTAAGCAGCTACTCAAAAATTAAGATTATAGAAGAACGGTTTGATATCCCTATGAATACCACTAAAAGCTATATTCAATGGATACTTAAACAAAGTAGTTAGATAGCTATAAGGTTAGGATATAATGAAATAATCATATTATCTTAAATTCCCCATATGGAGTAGTAATTACAGGAGGGTAAGATAATCCTAAGTAAGTTTATGTATTTTCTGCAAACAAAGTGCATATGATAAATAATCTAAAATATAATCATCTAAGGCATTGTATGGTATATTTTGACTCATCAATCTATGTAATTTCTGGGATTTAAACAGAAACAGTTGAATTCATTAATGATAGAGGCTCAGATTGATAATTAGCCTAGAGTCTTCCTTAGCCTATTGTTGATAGCAATGCAATTGCTACATAGCAGTCTATATTCGTAATAGGAGGATAATATGAGGATTCTATGTAACAATCTAATCAAATAATGAAAATGACTAATGGAAGATGGGAACAAGTTAGTTGTTAATTTCCTGTTAACTGTATTTTAAATCCTTGCCTAACAATTCTATAAAATGATGAAATTTTAGTATTTGGAGGACAAGATGCCTAATTAAATCACTCTCAGGCAGTTTTTAGATTTGATACAAATTTATTCAATGTAGAAGCACAGAAAAAACTACCTTAAGTAATCAATGTACAGGGAAGAGTAGCCGAGCAATCAGACTAAAAGCATTACATATGGATGGATTAAAACATTATAATAAGATATAAAGAAGAAAGCCAAAGATTTAGCTACATTCCAAGATTCAAATCTTAGTTTATTTAATTTTCTTTATCCACGATGCAATTTAAACCCAATTTCATACTTTCCTGTAAAATGTCTCGAATAAGTTTCAATTCAAGAGCAGCAGCAAGTACCCTAGGCAAGTCCAGTCTTTCTCCTAGCTGTTCTAAAACCTCAGGACGTCAAAGCCCTAAGTATATTTACAAAATCCCAGGCTTTTCGTAAGACCAACAGTCTTCCACTTTTAATTTTCCTCTAAGGCTTGAAGATCGTTTAATGGCTTTACACTCTAAAAGTTAAATCAAAATAAAACAACAGTAGGAAAATCTAAAAGATAAAGAAATGGAGTTCATCAAGGGGAATCCTGAAATCAACCCTGTCTCAAGATTCCTTATAGAAAATGAAATGACTTATGATGAAGTTGAAAAGATATTTAAAAAAGCAGGACTGGAAAACTCTAGTTATAAAGCTTAAATAAGTCATTTGAATAAAATTAAGTAATAGTAAGAAGAATAAGAGAAAAAAGAGCCTTAAGATACTTCAGGAGTTAGAAATTTAATACGATGTTTTTAAAAGGCAAAGGGAAGGTGTAAATAAGCAGATTTTGATTAAAACAACGTAATGGTTAAAATATACTAAGCTGCATAGTAGTGGAATGAAGATAATCTGGACGATGAGGTACACATGGATACGTTTTAAAGAACTTATTTTTGGAAAGAAATGAAGAACTAAAAGATTTCAATGATTCAAAAGAGCTAGAAAAAGATGCAAATGAATTAGTGTACGTTTAGTCCAAAGCTTTCACCTAAGAGGCACTTGTCTTAATCTCAGTGCAGCGATGTATTTTAATAGCCTGAAAAAACTTATTATTAAATGCATTAATAAAAGAAAACATTCAGATCATTGGAAGCTTCGCCGATCTTGAAAAAGAAAAGAGGGAAAAGAGGAAAATAGAAAAGATTTGTTAGAGATCAGTTGAAGAAGGGGTCAAGGTTTAATAGAAAGTAATTATGCTGATTAAGTAATTAAAATAGACAATTTCACTAGATTTGCTTTTCATAACTGCTAAAATCACTTTAATCAAAATTAACATAGAAATCAATTAAAATACTTTTTCCTAATCTCAGTTATTTCTTGCTTCCTTTGCCTTTCCAAATAACCGAGCATCTCCTTAATCTCCTCTTCTTACTCTTACATCATACTTTAAATCCTATCATCTTATCCCCCTTATTGCTTTAAATCATCAATAGCTTTCTAATATTACGACTTCAACTCATTCTATCTGATAATCTTCTACTCAACAAACTTCTCCATTACCTTTTCTAATTCCTTTTCAAATAGTTCCATTGCATCTTATTATTAGCTGATTTGATTACTTCGACTTTCATTGAGTTGCACTCTATTCTTTCTTTAATTATTTTCCCTACCCCTTTTATTACTGGGCTGGCAACTAGACCCTCTTTTCCTAGAGTTCAGTCGACGCTGAAACTCATCACCTTAGTTTTTTAAGTTTTCTGCAATTTTCCTACTAGCTGTTTATGTCTCAGCTAAGTGCGACTCTAATACTACTTCTGGATTTTTAACCTATACTCTCTTTTCAACCTAAGCTGAACGATTTCTCTGGCGTTAAGCTAATTGCTAGCGACGCTATTGTAAAAACTAATCAGATGGTCTTTGGGCTTACAATGCTTAATTACTATGAAGTAAATCCATCACATCTTTTCGCATAAGCAGGTTTTACATTCTCTCTTAATAGTGTAAATATTTTGAATCGGAGATACTTTCATAAAACTCCATTGCTTTAGAATATAACTCCATAAGGGACTTTACCATATCAATGTTGCAGTTAAAGCTTAGAGCCGTTTCTATGTCTAATACTTGTTGAGCAAATTATTCAGGTAATTAACGAATCTAGTGAACTGCTTTTACAGGTCCTGCAGGTCTAGAACGACGAAACATTCGCATTATTATTTGTTAAATGGAGAAACTGAGAAAATGTTTTAGGTATTTGGGATAGTGATGCAGTTAGAATAACTTTAATATAGAATTTGATAAGAGTGATTAGAGACCGGGGTTTATATTTATTAACTCTGTGTTTTTATTGTTGACATTTAAAAATTTTAGTTAATAATCAAGGAAATAGTATTTCTATAATTACCCCTTTTTTATATACCATAAAATGAGTGAAATTTAACACAAATTCATAACTTACGCATACCTAAAAACCCTTCTATATTTGAAACCACACCAGTGGAAACTGATACTCTGGCTCGTGCAGGTAAAGCAACAAAGTCAAAAAGACAATAACCAGCTACATTTCCGGCCGAATGCCGGAAGATTTTCTTATTTTCTTATAATCCGTCAATTTTTATAGCATTTTCCCCGTTAATCAAAACCTGAAATTCAATTTGTTCTCTAGCATAAATTCCTATATATATTTCATACAGACCTGGGGCAACTGCTATTATGGAAGTGCTTCCTTTTTCTCATATGAAATTATCAGGACAAGTATTTACACTTTAAACTTCCCATGGTATTTAATTCCCCAACGACAAATGACCAGATTTTCAAATTCAGCGACTTAAACAATTCTCTCCGCAAAGAGCTTCATTTATAATGCTTTACTCCTCCATAAAGCTATTAAAATCATTCTAGGAATGTATTATTTACTTTATTTCGTTCATTTGATCGTTAAGATCGTTAATATCTGCTTTATTATGCATTATATTGTAGATATCCTAAACACTTGCCTTTTGTTATAACTTTTAGTCTAATTAGTGCATTTAATCTGTAATTCTATTGATTTCGTGTAGGTTTGGTAATGAGTTCTTTTTTATATTGAGATCCTACTATAAGCTATCTATTTAATTACTTATGATTTGTTTAATATTATCAAGTTGTTTAGGATATTTTTAAACCTAATACAAATGCTCTTTCAGGTCATCTAGTTACTATCAGATTTATTATATTTATGTTAGAGTCTAAGAATCTTTTATATAAAGCTCTTGCATTTATTTCTCTAGTATGTTTACCTACTCAATAACAAATTTCTAGTCTTAATTATCTTTAATCATTTAATACTACATTTAAACTTTCTATTCGATCTTATTTACCTGTTATATCAATTAATCCTGAGGTTTTTCATTATACTATTTTTTTACATTTAATTACAACTTTTAAATTTATTACTAAAGGTTATCAAATTCTACTGTTTTTAACGATTTGTCATTTTAATTCAAGTTTTCTATACTATCCCATACTTTTTACTATTCAACATTCAATTCATAGATTTATTTATTCAGACTATTCTCTATATCTCTTCTCAAATCTCTAAAATTATTACGAAGCTAATCAATTTCTTTACTGATATCCTGTTATGACATCTTTTTCTCAAAAAAGTCACATTTTCTGATAGCTGTTTACATTTCCATCTTTAAGTCCAAAATATCCTGATTAACCGAATTTGCATTACTCCTCTATTACATAAAGCTTTCTAGCTCAATTCTGTCCACCTTTCCCTATAGCGCTCTTTACACAGTATCATAATTAGCCTTAATCTCCAACCCCTCACTAAACTACTCGAATCCTACTTTATTCTATAAAACTTGTTCAATCTACTTCAGCCTGCTACCACTTGAGTAATCTAAATCTTGAATTCTTGTTTCAAAAGAGTCAAATAGATTTTACCTTATCTACTCTATTTTTCTTCCTACTAAACTTTAAACATCTTTAATTGACATCTTTTCATCTAGTACTTCTTCTAAATACCCTCCTTTCAGCAGGTACCTTTGCGTGTCTTTTACATTAAGCTTTTCATCTAAAGCGTGTTTTATTTCTATTCAAGTTGGACGTGAATCTAGCTAGGCTTCTAGCTCTCTTACCGCACTGCCCTATGCTCTCACTACATCTGATAAAGCTTTAAAGGTTAGTCTTACTATTTCTTAAGTATTATGCCAGTCGTTTATTCCGGATAGTAAATCATCTACTATAACTGGCTAGTAACATTCAAAATCATCTCTAAGTATTTAACCTTCCATTAAATTTAAATATTTTAGTATTTGTTAGTTTTTGCATTTTTGATAGTATGTTTTTAGTTGAAGTAATCAAATAGAACAATAAAAATTAATCCATATACATAACTATTCTCATATTCCCTCTATAAAATATAATAAATGGGCAATGCACTATGCTGTGATAATTATAAGAATTCAAATCTAAGTGAAATTTCCCTCCAAGCATATCAAATGGCCTTAGAAAGGAAAGAACAGCATGTTGAGCCATAAAACGACTTCTAGTGTGACCCAAATGCAAGAATTACACCTTAAGCAGTAGATGAATTTCCCTTAGTTTAACCTACTGGGCCAAGAGTGCATCTCTCTGTAATTAACTCAGGAAACCTTGCAAAAGGCACTGAGTTACATATATTCACTGATGGGATAATCGACTCCCTTAGAAACATGAAAGATGGGTATACTTACTTTGGATGCAAGAAAAATAATAATGGGAAAATAGTAAATGATTTTGTTATACCTGTCTCTGAGAAAACCTTAAGTGATTAGCATAGAGGACGTCATTTCATGATTTATTATAATAGTCAAAGTAAGCAGTATTATGTTAAGGACTTAGCTATTGGATTCGGGGTTTTTATGAAAATTGATAGATCTATTGTTATAAAGGATAATTTTTTATTTAACCTTGGAGAAAGCTTTCTGGTAATGAACTTTTAAAATGAAAACGAAATAAATGTAAAGGTGTATGGTATTCCTTATAGAGGATAAGTACTGTCCTTTGATTACTAATAACAAGCTGTTATTAAAATTGGTAGAGGAGTTGATTGTGATATAAAACTAGAAGATCCGTTAATCTCTAAAATTCAATGTTCTTGTGTATACTAAAACTCTAAATGATGGCTATTTGATGGGAATTATGAAACAAATAGAAACAGTACGAATGGCACTTGGCTTTATTTGAGTGAAGATACTCAGATATTTACAGGAATGATACTGAAAGCAAGCTAAACGTTATTTAAGGCAACTTATATTCAAGATAATGTAGAAAACTAGACTTAAATGTTTTATTAGTATTTAATATGTGTGTATCTTAGTTAAATTAGAGGTCAAATATAATGAATGAGTAAGAAGTTGTTAAGGCTGAGTATTTTACTATAAGGATATATAAACATTTTTATTAGTTATTGTTAGCCTTTATATATAAAATAATGATTTTAGATAAAACTTACCTCAAAATTACTGTTTAACCATATACAACCAGTACCTTAATCCATATTATTATACTAAATTTAAAACCCATAAAGTATCTCTAATAAGCTCTGTTGCCTAAATGAAGTTTACAATGCATTAAGATTTGGTTACAATAAGGAAACATCAGTGATTTCTAACTTATATAAATTACTTATAGCTTACTTTAATAATATCTTTTACTGATTAAAATTTACAGATATAGACGTTTCTTTTAACTTTTAGCATTTTAAAAGCAGTGAGTTTAACTTTTCTAAAATGAATTCCTCAGCCTCACTCAAAGGCAGCTTTAAGTTTTAAATTCTTTGTTCTATGTTTTACTACTTCTACCTCTAATTTTCTATATCAGATTAAATTTTCTGCATATGCTAATACAAGTCTTAAAGTTATTTATTTCGTATTTCCTTAATAGAGTTTTCCTTTTGAGTGATTTAATCGTTTATTTAGCATCTTTATTTCTATTAAGAGTCAATAATATCTACTAATTTTCCAATTTATTCCGAGAAAGGATTTAAGCAGTTGTTATATAATTTGTCCTAGAACGTTTACGTAAGTTCTAATTGCTTTTGCGTATCATCACTTATTTCTAAATTATCTCAGTTAAATTTGAATTCTCGTGTTGGTAGTTTTTAACCTTCCTAGGATTTGTTTTTTTCTAATTATTAAACTGTATTATAGCATTCTTCTTAAAGCAACTACGACAAATCACAGTATTATATATTATTATCTTAAAAGTACACAATATTCTATACATTAGTTTAAGATCTTTAGATAGTGAATCCTTAGCAGCTAAATCTATTACTAATTTGCTAAAATTTAGATTAACTGTATTTAATATCCTTTAAACCTTTCTTATACTGTAATCTTAATTATCTTACAAGTTTTAATTAGATTATGTAAAACTTCTCTTATTGCTTGTTATATATAAATACTTGTTTATTCATAGGAAGAATAATACTTTCAGTATCTGTGTAAATGGTTTAAATCCAGCGTAGAGGACTAATTAGATTCTATTGGGTAAAACATGGTGTAAAATCTCTAAATGTACATAATATTTGAATGGTTCCCTATTAACTGTATGTGCACAGAATTAATGGTAAGCCTTAACTTAAACAAACTATCTTCAATCATGTTTCTTTACCTTACTCAAATATAGGGCCTATAATCTTAGGTTGATATCTTTTAATAAACCTTTTACTAATCTTGAAATTAATAATTCCCCTATCTTAATCCTAACTAACTGCTTATTCCATTAAATCTGACCAAAACTGGTGCATAAGAGGCTCTTATTAAGCATAATGATTATTATCTTACTCTAAATACTGCTTTATATTCAGAAAGCTATAATCAATTCCAAAATCCTATGGTAAAATCGGTGTAATGTAATAAACTTTGCCATCTATAGTAATAATAGCTATTCCAAAATTTAAGAAGTTTCCCTCTTATTTAGTCCCCGTAAATGTAAATCATACAGGCTATTCGTAATAATTTATCTGTAAATTATACATATGAACCTAATTGGTATTACTTTTCATAGTATCATAGATCCTTAGCTACTAATCAATAGTCATTATACAAATTACATTGGAATTAAGCGGATGTAATTAACAGCATAGAATCTAATTATTCTCTAGGCTAATATAATCATAACTATGGCCTTAATCAAGCTTTATTATCTAAACACAGTTTTAATATACAATTCCAGTATATCTAACAGATTACACAATTTATATCGGATTACTTTAACTTATTCTTTCTATACAAGCAATCGACTACCCATCTTATCAAATTTCAACTGTATTTTACTTCACAATGATCAACATCTAGCAAAATACATTTCAATCAGCCAGGCAGATCTTAGCGCTAGTTTCCATTTTAATTAAATTACACTAAATACTTTCTGGTAATAGCCTCAATTTCCTCCTCATCATCATCAGAGATTTCACTTTCACTGTCATAATTAATTGTAGGAATAGTAAAAGACTAATCATTAGTTCACTCCTCCTCCTCTTTGAGTGAAGAGAAGTCTAATGTTTGCTAATAAAACGACTATTAGCACTTTTGCTTTACAGGAGTAAATTAGTACATCTGTTGATATTACTCCAATTATTAACTGGATTGGGATTGAGGTAAAGAGTACTTGTGCTATATACTTTTATAACTTCTAGATTGCAATACTGAATTGTTAACTTATGTACTAATGTTTTAATTAGTAGTCTATCCTTAAAATTTCCTTATTCCAGTATTCTACAAATGAGCTTGAATTTCCCTTACTTATTACTCTAATTACTTTAAAATCTCCCCCTACTCCTAAATAATCCTTTCTGTATTTGTGGATCCCTGCGAGGACCAAGCAGAGCTAACCGAAGGGCTTTTTGAGTATCTATTCTAAAGAAATTGTTAACTGTACCTCAAACTAGGCGACTAGCAAGTGGATGTTGTGGTACTTGTCATTCCTGTAAAATCTAATGAATTTGATGAGTCTTCTCTATTAAATGTCATGTATATAGGAGTAAATCCTTCTTTTTCAAAAATAGACTCCCCCCAGGCTGTATTTACTTTCCACTAGGGCTGATATAGTGTGCTAGACTCATAAAATATTGGCTTATCTGAAAAGTTGACTACTAGGAATACATTGTTGCCAGGATCAGGGGAAAGTTTTTACTTTAATGAGTTTGTTTGTAGATACTCTATGCATTAGGCTAGTACTAAAGGATTCATTAGAGGAGTATATTTTCCTACTTAGTTGGGTATAGGAACCCCTGTAACTCAAATTCCCACTATAGGATATTGATAAAGCAGGGGGTCTGATCTTGAAAGAGGAATAGCTCTGCGGGATTTGTCTAAGGTTAAAAATCCACTTCTAAAGTGTAAATTGCCTTTTTGTTATATTAAGTCATAGGCCAAGGTGGTCTGGGCTAATTTAATCGGGGATATTTAAGTAAACTGAAACTCTACCGATGGATGTATCACCTCACATTTAATCAAGATCTTGTTTTACTCCAAGGTGTAGTTAACAACCGACTTGCAGAATTGTAGTGGCTCTGGATTTTCCTCTGATAAAACATTAAACTATTATTCAATTTCAGATTTTAAACGTTAGAACAAAGAGTGGTTTGGCTCATCTTTCTGCTCAAAGTAAGAACAGTTTAGTTGATAGTCGGATTGTAAATTCCTGTCGCTAAATCTCATAAGTCTGAGACTAAGATAGTGTTTAGGTGAGTATTTATAGGCGTGCAATTTACTTGAGGCCATTTAGCATTTTAGTGTTAGTTCTTATAAAACTTCACTGGTAAACTTGAATTAGGGAAGCATGCTGTACATACTAACAATTATTCTTCGACCTTACGCCAATCTGCTCCATAGGTGTGCCTCTTAGGCTATTAGACTTATTTTTTACTCGAGACATTGTTAGGAATTTTACGAAAAGTTGAGGTCTGCGTAATAATTCATTATTGTCCTTAAATGGATTAAAGTTTTTATATGGGAAATTTAAGTATAAATTTGATAATTAATGTAAAGCTTTAAGGTTGATTATTTAGGCTTAGAATTATTCAGGTTTGGTGTATAAATAATATGTAACATTTTGATAAGGAATCAGTAATATAAAGTCTATTTTAAGTTAGTCATGATGCTGTTCCGTACTTGATTGTTAATATATACAAAAGTTGGGCTAATGGTTAGAGTATTATAATAACTATGAGGAATAAACTGATTTATTATGCATTCATTCTGTTTTTAAGATACTAAGGATTTG
>CAKKTI010000397.1:2379-20341 GCA_920105805.1 Condylostoma magnum
GAAAGGGAAAGATCACTAAAAGCACTGCATACTCTTGATTATTTACTGTAGGGAAATGGATAATACGCTGAGTTTTTGAGTTAGAGAGTTGGACAGTTGTAGTAGGCAAGGTATACCTAGGCACATGGAAGAATTGTAGATGGAATGATCGGAAAGTTGGGACTCAGTGCACCCAGTCAAGTTAATGAGATAGATACGCTTATATTTTGAATGTTTTTAGTTTTGTTTATTGGAAGTTTCTAGATGAGTTCTGTTTTTGAAATATATAAAAATTGCATTTAACACATAATATGAATGGTGAGTAGAAGTAGACTGTAGATAAGTACAGACAAAATTATCGTTTTTTAATTACACAAATCCGTATTTCTAAATAAGACCTGTTTTAAATATAAATAGCTATTAATGTCCACAAAAGCAAATTAAATTTACCCCTATTCCTAACTACCCAGCCAAGAATCAGGCATGTTGACTGTTGATGTATTAAAAACTCGTAAATTTGAGCGTAAAATTGAGAAAAAGCAATACAAATGAATGCTAAGACAATCTGATTCAATTCGAGTTAAATGAGATTTGTTTGTAATGCTTTTATCATGTTGAAATTGCTTCTCTATTCCTTTTTTTGTAGCTTTTAAGCCCGGGTTAGACAGTGAGACTTACATGATAGTGATAGACTGAATTATTGATATTTGCTTTATGCTTGATATTGTATTAAATTTCCGTACAGGCTACGTTGTTCTAAGAACAGGCAAAGAGGTAATGAATCCGTAATAAGTAGCTAAAAACTACATTTTTAGCTGGAAATTGCCTTTAGATGTACTAGCATCGTTGCCCTTTGACTCAATCGGTGATTTACTGGACTACTCTGATGAAAATTTAAAATTTTTAGGATTGTTGAAACTAATTAGAATTGTAAGATTAAGTAAAATTATTACCTACCTAAGAACTAGAGATGATGTAAAAATGACCTTTAAATTTATATAGTTAATGCTTTTCATTATAATGTATGTTCACTTTATCGCTTGTTTGTGGTTTTTGCTAGTAAGAACAGATGAGGTGTGGATTCCACAGTCAGATGCTATGTATCTTTCTACTCCAATATACGAGGAGAATATTTGATATCAGTACTGAATGTCGTTTTACAACTCAGTATTTATGCTTATAGGAAATGAAATAGGGCCTTTAACATTATCCTAGTATCTATACTGCATTACTACTATTTTGATAGGAGCTATGATTACAGCTGTTCTTTTTGGAGAAATGGCTGTAGTGATGTCGAACTTGAATAGAAAGAACACACGCTTGAACGAGATATTAGATATGGCAAATACTACGATGAAGGGATTAGGATTATCTCCTGAACTAATGCAAAAAATAACTGACCACTTAATTGTATCGTAAATTACAATCGATCAGCAGAATGAGTACCAAAAATTTACTAGATTTATACCTCCATCATTCCAACACGAAATAAACAGTACAATTTATTGTGAGATTTTAAAGTAGAATTTTTTACTAAATACTAATGAGAGATTCAGTACAGAAATTCTTAATAGACTCCAATCAACTTTCCATTATCCGGAAGATACCATAATAAATTCAGGTGAGTTTAGTGATAGACTCTATTTCATATCCTCTGGGTACTGTTAAGTCTCTATTGATATTCCTGGAGGTGGTACTAAGATTATTTCTTATTTGAAGCCTGGAGCTCATTTTGGTGAAGTTGGTATAATACATAATACTAGCAGAACAGCAAATGTAGAAACATGCAACTACTGTGACTTAGCCTCAGTATCTAGCAAACATTTTAAAAGACTAATGGCTCGTTTTCCAGATATAAATAAACAAGTCCTGAAACATGTAGCATTATACAACGATCCCTTTAAAAGCTTCATGAAAAGAATTCTGCATAAAATTCCCTATTTCAAAGATTTACACGGGTTTAAATTAGACTAAGTCTTATATGCTTTTAAAACTGAGTCGTATGATAAAGAGTACCTTCTTCTGAAATAAGATGATTTAGTAGAGAATATTTACATTGTGCTATAAGGATAACTAGAACTGTCAATTTTATTAAAAGAGTTAATATGTGAATCCAATTAACCTACTCCCAGAAGAAGCACTAGCCAAAAAGACGAAATTTTAATTAAAAACACCTCAGTAAACTCAACCTAGTCACCCTCTATAAACTGAAAACCACGCTAACTTTTACCTAAGACAAAACTTGTTCCATATACTTTCGAGAGACTTGGAATAGGAAGTGTTTTATTCGCAAATTAAATCCTTTTAGATTATAACTCCTCTTACTCTGTATGAACATCAGAACAAACAGTTCTATTAAAGCTTCATAAAACCTAATTAGAGGAATTAGTCTAAAACAATAATGACTTAAAATAAGCTCAAGACCATTCACGTAAGATTAATATGAAATTTGATGATTATTACGGGGAAATGGTCAATAACTTGCCGTATTTGGATTATGATGTTTCTAGTAAGTATTGTAAGTAATTAACTCTATTTCGCGGGCTAAGGCGCTTTAAAAACTCTGTAATTGGAATTATTCTAAGAAGAAGGAATAGAATAGGATAAAATTCGTTTGGAATATACTAATTAGTAAAAAAACTAAAAGCTATATAGATAGCTAAGAACAGCGGTAAAGAAGATATTGCAAAACTAATCGCAAAAGGAGTAATAAATCCAGATTTCATTGACTCTATTTAGTATTTATAAGGAAATGAGATCTAAAGGCCCTTTTTACACTAATTCGCATCTAAAGTCTAGGAAATGCAGTAAGCTATGGAGAAAGTAACTGAAAAAATAATATCAATCGAGTAAATATTAGACAAAAAGGACATAGAACTGGATAATTTTGAGTCTCAAATTTCACTAATACAAGAAAGTTTACATGAATTAGTTTATTAATTATAACTAAATTTGTTCATCTAGTGATTTGTTTTTTGTTTCTACAGGACTAATAGCACATAGGAGCATAAATAGCAACTGGATACAGCTAATAATTATTAGTGATACTCCAGTTATTAGGTTTTCCGATACTAACACCATGAAAGGTCCTAATATTGATCCAAATCTTGAAATCATGAATGTCAGCGATCCGGCAGTGTTTCTTACTTTCGTCCTATATGCTTCGTTTATATAGAGTCCAACAGTCAAGTACTGAATTGTAAGGAAAAAGTTAGTGGCAAAAATTCCAATAATATGCCAACTGTAATCTTGTAATGCAAAGCTAAGCACTAGAGAAAGACTTGAAAGTAGGCCAGTTATAAACAAGAGTTTCTTCCTTCCTATACTTTTGTGCTCTATTGTAACTGCACCTATGATAGATGCAACCAGCCCAACTACACAGTTTATAAGCAAAACATTGATCTGATTATAATTTTGTCTAATTGAGTCGGTGTTTGTGATAAGGAAAATCAGTGTATAGAAGCTAAACATTGAAATTCCCCGCATACTCCCTAAAATGGCAAATAAGGATAAATTTTCCCTCTTGAGAAAGTAGCCTATTAACTCCTTAACCCTTGGAGTTTCTGCTTAATCAATACAGTGCACTGAAGCTTCCTCGTCCTCATCTACTAGGTTCTTGTTATTCATCCTGCATATGTAATTCAAAATTCCTACAGCATCTCTTTACCGACCAGTTTGAGCACAGAATCTAGGAGATTCTTAAATTATAAAGAACGTCATAATACACCCGAAAATGACAATTACAGCAGAGCATCCTAGAAGACTCTTCCAATCAGAACTCTCGTCGAGTCCTGGGGCAAATACCATAGCAGTTATTGCCACAAAAATCTGGCCTCCATATAATCCTATATGGACCAGAATGTTAAAAGATCCCCTGAATTTTTATGGGATTATATCAACTGTGTACGTATCGGCCAGTGTAGCTATCACCCCGATACCAATCCCCATCAAAAGCATCATGAAAGAGAGGGAAATGTACTCCTGCATGAGAGGGCTTCCTAGAATTCCTATTGACTCGATTATAAGCCCAAGTCGTAGTGTCCAGAGCCTTCCTTTGGTGTCTCCGAAGATCATTGAGATTAGGGAGCCTATAATGCATCCTGCAAATACTGAACCACTTAGTATAGATAGTTGGAAATAACCTAAGTTTCAGATTTTCTGAAGAATTGGGGCGAGTAAGCCGTATATGGTCATTGAGCATCCGTCGCCGAGGATCGCTAGGAAAATGGTTATAAAGGCGTAGAGGTGGTATTTGCCTATGCCTATCCGATTCAGAATTGTATCTAAGTCGTTCTTCAAAAGTGGGCTAGAATCCATTAATTTATATTTCAGATGACTAAAATTTTCAGTACTTTTTGAGTAGTGTTTTATTTTATTTTAATATTTTGATGTAATAACGCAAATTTAGGGCAATAAAATCTACTTGTGGAATAATAATAAAGAAAAAGTAAATTTTAGAGTATTTTACTTCAACTTGTATTGCTGTTAGGAAAATATCCATTTTTATTGATTTTGTAACCCAATACGAATCTTAAACTAGCTGAATGCTATGGTATCCGAAACCAAACAATTACACATATCATCTTACAAAACATTACTATATTTAATTTTACCCACAGCATTTCTTTTTCTTGTTTAGAAACACTGTATCCCTAGTTAAAACAGAAACTCTATCATTATCAAATTGAAACGGCCTTTATCCTTCCAAAATAAGCATTAACGCTCTCCTAGCAATGGCTTGGAAAGCTGGCTCTACTCCATTCCTCGTCCTAGCACTTGTACACATATAAAACCCTCCAATCTCCTCTGCATATTATGTAGCCTCGTCATCAGAAACTTATCTCTTACTAACTAAATCTTCCTTATTACCTAAAACAAGTTTTATTATATTAGATGGTCCTTTATCAACAATATCATTATGCCAATCTCTGAGATTCTAAAAGCTGTCACGCTGGGTAAGATCAAACACCATTATAACGCCATTTGCCTAATTGTAATACATTTTCACCAAACTTCTATACCTTTCCTACCCAGCCGTGTCTCAAATATGACACTTTACTTCGTTTTTGTTTATTGTGAGAGGTTTTGCAAAGTAAGAAGCTCCTATAGTAGGCTCTTCTGAGTCTTAAAATTCCTCGTGCACAAAAGCGTTTATAAGGCTAGTCTTGCCGACGCTACAGTCCCCGATTAATGCAATTTTTATGTCGATTATGTCTTCAGACATATTTGTATGATTAGGCACTTGTTGTGTATTTTATATTTGAGCAAAAATTCAACAATAATTTAAAATATGGATAACGAAGTCAATTAGAAATTTGACAGTTTGATATTCGGAGCTCCTTTAACTTCTTAGACTGAAACTTTATATGGAGAGGAAGCAAATTTACTGGAAAACTATCGGTCTTCTATATTGTAAAATGAGTCGAGTATAAAGGAATTAGAATTAAGAGACCGAGTCGGGCTGTCAGGAGTGATAAAATCGACTAATAAGTAAATCTTAAGGCGATATAAGGCATATGAGACCAATGGATTCTCTGAATTTCTGATACAGGAGTAAAACATCGTTCGAATTTACTACGACAAATTTATGGATTTGATAATTGCAGTTTCTCTCTTATTCTCAGCTTATTTTATTGGATTTGAAACTCATATAGAATCAGATGGTTATTACATAACTGATATACTACTGTATGTAATTTTCCTAGTAGATTTCATACTCAATTTCTTTACAAGTTATGTAGATGAAGAGAACAATAATGTGCTCAATATTTTAGCCTAAACACGAGTATACCTTAGATTCTGGTTCTGGGCTGATCTAATTGCACTAATTCCCCTCAACTTTTTCGATTATCCAAGACTAGAGCATCTATTAAGACTGGTAAGGCTACTTAAAATAAAAAACTTATTTACTTTGATAGAAAGTGATGTAATTACGCCTATTACAAAACTAGCATCTAAGATAAAGTCAACTACTCATAACTACGATGTAATAGTTAAGTTCTTATGGATCATTTGCAAGATACTAATAGTTTTGTTTATGTCAGCCTACTTTCTTGCTTGTTTTTTCTCGTGGTTTGTATACTAAACTCGTAATTCAAATGAGCATAGTACTTCTGACTTCTACGATTAATTAATCAACGAGAATGATTCAATGAGGTTTGTTACAGTGCTTTACTTTATGATTACTACTCTGACCACCGTGGGATACGGAGACTACTCAGCTGCAAATGCATACGAAGCTGTATTTCTGATGGTTGTTTTAATAGGAGGAGTTGCTTTCTTCTCTGTACTGATGGGTAATGTGACAAGCGCTATTTCTGAGTATAATTGGATGGTTGAGAAGGAGGATATGGCTGGAAGTGCTAATGTATGGCTGGATATGATGGAGAGTGTTCATGGAAGATTGCCCTTGAAACTTAAGTAAGAGATAATAGACCATTTTTTTAACTACAGCCACCATGACCGTCTTGGGTAAATGTCAGGCTAGTACTGAAATTGTAAGGATGTGGATGAGTTAAAGTACTCCTAAGACGAGTTGTTGGAGAATATTCCCGTATATGACAAAAAAAGAATACTAGAGTATCTGTTTTCCGATGTATTTTATTATTGGAAAGGCTTTTTTGGGACAGCCAACAAGAAAAACTCGTTTAGAACAGGGGCTTGTCTCCATTTTTAGCCAAGGGTGTATAGCAAAGGAGAAATAATTTAAAAGTAAGATAATGCCACTGAGGAGGTACTGTTCATTCTATAAGGAAATGTTGAAGTTGGTGTTAAAAACGGGGATGTATTTGAAAGTTTAGGATTAGTTAAGCCAAGAGGGATTGTAGGACTGTATGATATACTACATAATATAATATCTGACTTTACATATAGATGCACTGAATAGTAGTAAGTAATAGCAATTGCTCTTCCCTTTAAGCCGTATTTACATCTACTGTATAAAAAGCATTAAGAGTTAATAGAAGCTCATTTTAAACTTGCTGAAAAGGCTATGGAAAAACTTCAGCCTTCTACTGTTTTAACCGAGATTAATATACCAATTGAAAACGGGAGTAAAACAGGCCATCATGCTTAAAGTAATAGAAAATATAGATATATAAGTGAAGATGAGATAAAGTAATATGACCCCAAGACTGTAATGCAGCAATTATTCGGGTAAGTGTTGAAGATAAATGCACATGATACCTAATGCATTAAAGCAATGGATTAACTCGATAGATAATTTTAATAGAGATAACGATATTAAGAGAAAATTCTAGAAAGTCTTAGAAAGTAAGCAAAACGTTTAACAAGAAAGTTAAATAGGGTATGAGAGGTATTTTAGTTAATTATTTTAAAAGTAATTATTATTTAAGTCCTTTATATTCACTCTTGGGACAGATTAAGACTTAGCATATGTTATAAAGTTATTTAATCTTGGAAATTTAGATCTTTTTCTTATTGGAGTGCTTAGTTTGTTAAATATCTGTTTGAGACTTGAGTTTTAGTGAAATCTTCCTTTTAGTAGTCGACTATTTCTTTACTATACATTATTAAAAATCATTTGAGTGTATTGTTTAGGGCTTCTTTAAACAGACAAAATCCTTTTGTAAGTAATTGGTACTGGAAATAGCTTTTACTTGAAGGGTATTGTTTATATGTTTGACATATTTATATTACAAGCTTCAAGTCATTTTACGGGCTTCATATTATATTATCAACTACATAATTATTCATAGTATTGCTATCCCTGCTTTTAAATAATTTTTATTTATAATTAAAACCCCATAAAACTAAAGCCAAGATGCTTCTATATTATCAAATTTATAATGATATATCATGTTTAGATATCTAATAATTTCTTGTTATTCTTTTTATCAATATCTTTAATATTTGTTTTGTTGGCATTTAAATACAAACGTGTTGTTTTCTAATCTGTCTAATTTGAATAAATGGGTTAAGTTAAGGGCAAATAATTTTAATTGATTACTAAATCTTCTTTCCTAACTTAAAATAGATGCTTCCACAATTGATTTAGCTTTAGAAGAAACTTTTTTACTTTCAGGATCATTCAACAAACTTTTTCATGTCATTTTATTACTTTTAAACTAATTCTATGGTGAGTGGACATTTAAATGTTAAAGCTGTACTATAATAATAAATCGCATCCAATGTTTTTATAATTAAGTAAATCGGGAAATGATTATGCTATTTTCATGTGAATAATTGAAATCATAAAATATATCCTCACTTACTTCCTTTAAACATTCTTCTTTAATTCTTATTAATTCATATTTTTTAATAAATTCCCACCAAAAAGAGTTATTACACAAATAATAAATTCTTTATTAATTCACCAAAACATTTATTCTTTTTTGGCTTAGATTATTTTTTAAATATCCGTAAGAACTAATAATTAGATTACTTATTAATCTGAATATTATCTCTTATCAGTATTTTGCTTCTTTCAATTAAATTTAGATGAGTTGCTTACTTTTTGCAAATTTATTTCTTATACTATCTATTTCTAATTATGTACTATCATTAATATTTATCAGCTTTTAGTGTTTATAATTAGTTATACTTTTTGTTATTTAATTGCAAGTCTTAAAGTTCAAGTGCTTGTATAATTAGCTATTAGTAGCCTTTTAATAACTTCCAAAATTACTAATTAGAAATAAAATCAACTTTGCAATCCTTATCAAATATTTCTACAATTCCCTAAGTTTGAGGATGATATGGTCTGTTATTTTCTAATCTCAATTCGATTCTCTTTTAAATATTGGAGAAGATAATTTTTTATGCTTACTCATAACAAGTAAAAGTGTAATAAAGTAAGTAAAGATCTCATATCTTAGTAAAAATAACTCCTAAACCTGTTTGTTGATATGGCTTGTATTATATAAATAATTTGAATAAAATAAGTTCTATTCAACTAAAAAATCAAATAAATTTTAGTACTTAATATAATCATTAAACTAGAATTTTGTAAACTTCCCATTTGCTCAAGTTCCTAATTACTATTTACAATAATATAAATTTTAATTAGGAATTATTCAAAATTTACTAAATTCACATCATTTCAAATGAGGAATCGTTAGTAAGTAAAAAGTCTTATATGCTGAGGATGACAACCTTACTTAATAGATAAATTAAAGGCTGATGTAATAGGATATTAAATTATGAGGAATATTAAATTTACTAGGATATTTATTAAATTGCTTTGGCAATTTGCCAGATATAAACTTGAATATAGTACCAATCTTATCTAAGAATTAAAATAAAAGATAATTTCCTCAAAGTTAAGTGAAAGGCTAACTCGTCAAATTTCTAAATACTTTTAAGCATAAAGCGAATTATACAAGTTTTTAAACTTTCCACTCAGTTTCTATGTATATTATTTTCATGGTAAACATACTAAAATATACATAACCTATTCAAGTTATTTATACTAAAAGTTTTACATGCATAATTAAAAAACAATATTAAAAATGCTAGTTCTCATCCTAACTCTTACCCTGTCATGCGAAATTTCCCAAATAGGTGATGGAATTTGTAATAAGGAGTGTATGAGAGATGAATTTAACTATGATACACCAAACAGTGGATCTTCATCAGACTGTTACTAGTTCTGTGCTCATAGAGGATGCGGGTACTATGGTTTGTGTAATTCTAAGTGCTAAACACCTTATTGTGGTAATAATAGAAGCATCTGCTCTAATCTTCCAGGGTGCTCTACGGACTGCATTGAGTCCAAATCTTTCGATGAGAATTGTAACCCGGAGTGTGATACAGCTGAGTGTAATTATGATAATGGACAGTGTCCTTAAATAATTTGAATTGGAGGTAGCTCTGGTGGAGATGGATCTGAAAATACCCCTATAGATACCTGAGAAAGCGCTATTGAAATGATATACAAGTCCTCTGTTGAATTCAAATTTCTAAAGGGAGAATTCGACATTTTCTTCAGTGAAGAAAATATGGGAAATTTACTAAGTATCAAGTTTTAAGGCATTCTATGTGAAGAGGTAAATCATAGTCTTTGTTCGGAGAGTAACCCTGTTCTATACTTGAAGAAATCTAGATCATTTTGAACAGAAGATCTTTATTAAAGTTTTGAATTCTTTAACATTGACATTGATGCAGGAAATTTTCAGTTTTAAACTTGCCTTACTTGTAATCACTGTCCTTATTTACAAACTGATGGGTTCAACGTTTATGACTAAGATTGACAACCACTATGATAAGGACAGTATCCATCTCATGAAGAATGTGGAAGAATTTCGCACTTTTTGCTGGCAAATAGTTTAAGAGTTAAAAATTCCACTTGAAAAAATTTTAGGCTAAATTAACAATATTTAATAGAAGCACTTGGCCCAATAACAATAGAAAACTTTACGATTTAAGATTCTATAGTTTAATTAGGAGTAGCAGATCTTAAAAACCCTTAAAAGTTAATTAATATGACATTAAAAAGAATAAGTGTATCTATTGCTGGGCTAGACTATATAAGTACCGCATGCTATTATTGTGCATATCCACAAAGCGAAGATTTAAGTATTGGATAAGATGGAATACTTATTTTAAGCTTTTATGACTAGGCTATTGTTTAAGGGTTAATATTAGAAGAAGTGATATAAAACAAATCTAATGGATTATTTTAATCTTCTGCTAACCCTCCTGTTCTTTTGATGATATATGGCTATAGTTAAATAGATCAATGATTATTACCACCAACTCTTTAAATTGAAGATATTCAGATTAAAAATTGTATTGCTCCTATAGGTTTATGGCTTAGATATAATCAATTATCATACTAACTATAAAATTTATAGGTAAGGAAGAGTTTGTTTTAAAAATGCATAATTCAAGCTGAATTGGAGTCTTTTGAATATAGCGTAACTTTAAAAGACTTCAACTTATCAGAAATATACTCGAATAATGTTTTGTTCTCTGTTAGCAACTTAATTATTTAAAATGCCGCTATAAAATAAAGTTGGTTTTAATCTCTAACCGAAAATAGTAGAGCGTTAGAATGATACTAACTATTGAATCCCCAATAAGTTATTTTTGAGATGTAAAACTTTTAAATTGAATAAACTAACACTTAATATATTGATCTAGCAGCTAATCATAGCTTTCTACAAACTGACCTTTATTCGTCCTCAAAACTTAGAGCTTATATAGAATAAACTTACAGTGTTCAAGGTATTTTTACTGGAAATGGAGGCTATCAAAGCTTAGTTGTAACAGAAAATATGCTGTACTCGAATTACATAAGCATTGATTTAAGAGATGGATAATTTATAGATAATAGGTTTAATACTATATTTAATGCACCCATAGAAACAGATATTATAGACAAACTTAATTTCAATAATATTAGAATACATTACACAAAGGAATATTAACATAATATACCTACTATAGCTTATTTTAAAGACTAATATCTCAATAGTCCAATAACATTGCAGTAAATAACAATCATAATAGAGTAATAAACCTAATAAGAAGTCTAAAATGCTATAACTCTTGAACATTTTAAACAAGCTATAATAACAGATATTTAGATTCATTCAAATTTCATGATTAATGGAATTCTACTAGTACTTGATTCAAATGTCAGTTGAATAAGAATAAAAGGTGTTTAAATTTACAATCCAAGCACAGATAATAATTACTCTGTTTTTCATTTTATTTCAACTACAGCAGATGTCTATGCAAGTTTATCACTTGCTAATATCTATGTAACAGGACTATAAAACTCATAATAGAGTGTAATAGATATAGCTCTCAATAGAAATAATAGTAATCTAAGTATGAATATGAAAGATATAGAAATAGATAACTGTGTATCTAATGCAGTAGGGTTGGCATTAAATATAAATAAAAGAGTTATCTTTCAAGGTATACCAAACATTACAAGTTTAAAAATTATAAGGAGCTTTTCAAGCAGTGGAAGGCTTTTAAATTTAGAAGGAATTGGCTAAGTCCAATTATTTTCTATTCAAATGATAGACAATTCAACTAGCTTAAATTCAAATTAAAGTGTTATCTTTATAGATTTTCAAGGTTTAACAACAATTAATACTATGCATGCATCAGGGAATCAATTTTAAAGTCAATATTAGCCAGTTATATTGCTTAGCAGAGACAGAACTTTAAAATTAGAAAATGTAACTGTATAGCAAAACACTTTTGGAATATTTATGCATTGTAATAGCTCATACTTATAATTGGAATCTACAATATTCTAAAATAACGAAATTTATCAATAACTTTTTTACTTTTAAGCAAGCTAAGGAGAATTTAAAGGTGTATAAATACTAAGTACAAGTTTAGCATAGGATAAAGATGATGCCTATTTATTAGATATGCAATAAAGTCAAATTTAAATGATAAATTCAACAATAAATGACAATAACTCAATGGGAATCATTTAAGCAATGCTATTGTCTAATTTTACAATTATCAACTCTCAGATACTTAGAAATAATTTGAATGATAAGAATTTGATTAATCAATATGGAAATGATTTAAAAAAACCATCAATCATTTAAAATACTGTAATAGAAGAAAATAGAAGTAGTAATAGCTTTATCCAAATGAACTCTAGTAGTATTACGATCACTAATTTAACTATAAAAGGCAACTAGTTTGAAACCCTGATATTTTAAACTTAAGATAGCACAATGCAAATAAATGAATCAAACTTAATAATTTCAATCTATAACTAAGAAAATACAAACTCATTCTTTTCATCTGATATAGAAATAATAGATACATAAATAGAAACAATAAATAATAAATCTACTGGAAAGGATTTTATCATATAATAATTTGGATCACTTAAATTTGAAAGATGCTAAATAAGACTTTATGACTTGGATATCACCTTTATTAATGGATTTAATGGAGAAATTAATTTGATTGAATTCATTTCTGTAGATAATACAAATACAAGACTTATCTATGCGGTATAAAGCGATATTTCTATATTCAATTCTAAAGTTTTCCATGCACAAAGTTTAATTGAAGGAGATTAATTGAAAAGTATGAGTATTAGTAAAACTAGTATAAGTAAATTGTAAGGGGCTTAATCTGGAATTTATTGTAAATTATGCTCTAATGTTAATTTATTCGATAATATTATAACAGATTCTGAATATATGGGAAAGGGAGGAGCTATTTTTATGACATAATCATAAGGGGAAATAAACTAGAATCTCATAATAAATAATAAAGCTTATATGGGAGGAGCTGTATATCTAGTTGAGTCAAATTTCTAGATAATCCATAATATCTTCTCTAATAATAATGCTGTATATTAAGGAGGAGCTATTTATATTGATTGTCCTGTATCAAGCAGTGATTGCCTAAATAAAATTGAAAGTAATTACTTCAATGTAAATCAAGCTACAGAAGATGGTGGGGCTATTTATTGGAAATATAAAGAGCCAATTCTACAGCTTAATAATTACTTTAACAATACAGCTACTTATGGTAATGATTATGCCTCTTTTCTAATATAAGCAAGAATTAACAAAGGTAAACAGTTTTATTAAGATATTGCCAGTGGCTAAACCATAGAAAACTAAAATAGGCTACATATAGAGCTATTAGATCACTATGGATAAATCATAAAAACTGATTTATTTACACGATCCATTCTTTATTCAAATGACACTCTATCTTTAAGTCTACAAACTGAACTTACAGCTTAACAGGGTGAATTTAATTTTGATAATTTCATCGTAATAGCAGAGCCTAGTACCTAAAAGCAAGTTTAAGTATTGGTATTAAATTCTACTCTTGAACATTAAGTGCAAAATATTATTTTTAATATAAGAAATTGTGAACTTGGAGAACATAGATAATAAAACACATGCATAAAGTGTTTAGAGAATAGTTACACACTAGACTAAGATTAAGTTTGCTAGTAGTGTGATACTAATGCAGTCTGTAAGTCAGGCCCTCTCATTTGGCCTAAGGAAGGTTATTGGAGATTAAATGAATTTAGTGATAATTTTGTTTAATGTCCTATAATAGAAGCATGCTTAGAAGGAGACTCTGAAAATCGCTTAGGAAAATGTAATGATGGGTTTAAAGGTAATTTGTGTAATACTTGTCAAAAAGGATATGGGAAATAATTAGATAATATTTGCCTTGAATGCTAGGATAACTGATATCAAATGTTATTAGCTACTGTTATTATTCTAAGCTTTTTGATTATCATATTTGTTATGATTAGAAGTTCAATATAGGGGGTATATAAGCCAAAATCTGCAGTGTCAATACTTCTGAGAATCTTTTTGAATTATTTTTAGATAATCACTCTAATTCAAAAAGTTGATTGCAATTGGCCAACTATCTTTGAAAATTTGTTTGAAGCTTAAAAGTAAGTATAGGGAGTTATTGATCGATTACTGCTTATAGAATGCTCCTTATAATCAGCAAATGATTAGCATCAAACGATATTACTAATAGCATCAATCTTACCTATATTGTGTTTCGTAATTATAATATTAGGCTGGATGATTATCAACTTATTTAGAACTATTGAGTATTTTCCACAGAAAATAATAGGATCATTTGTTGTTATTTTATTTTTATTAAACCCTAAGATAACAATTCTGATGCTAGAACTGTTTAATTGCTAAGATATTGGAATAAATGACTTTTATTTAACCTAAAACTATGAAATTGAATGTTGGGGAGAAGAGCACTTAAAAAATGTTTTCTATTTTGCTATTCCTAGTGTAGCTGTTTGAATAATAATGCTTCCTGTAATTTGTTTAAGCTTTTTAATAAAACTTGATAAGGAAGATGATAAAACTAAATTTATAATGGGATTCTTGTATAAGGGATATAATGATGAAAAATATTACTGGGAATTTGTGATACTTTTAAAAAAATTCCTTATAATATCAGCCTTAATATTCATGAAAACCTTAGGAGAATTTATTTAAGCTTAAGTCCTTTTTGCATTGATTTTGATATTCACTATCCTGCAATTAGCATAGAATCCTTTCTAAACTGATTTACTAAATAAGTTAGAACTACTATCAAATTTAGTTTTATTGATCACCAGCATTTCAGGACTGATTTTTCTATCAATATCTCAATACACTTTCCTTGTTTACATGCTATTTATTTTAGTTGTTATTCTGAATCTTGGATTCATTATTTTCTGGCTTTTAATGATCTCTCAACATTTTTTAAGTTCCCTATACATAAAATCTCCAGTGTTTCGTAAGGTAATTTAAAGAATAAAGTTCTTGCAGCCCTTTTTCAAAGATATAAACATTTAATAAGACGTAGCTTTAAATAATTCTGAGAATGATAAGAGTAACATTGATTGTATTATTCAAGCTCCCCAAGGCTTAGAAAACAATCAAGAAGAAAATTAGTTATTATAAAAATGTTAGTGCAGCTTTTAATTTTTAGCTATGGACTCGATACTCGTTTCTGTGAGTGTGACTAATCAAAACTTGGTGATGGAGTGTGCAACCTTGAGTGCATGACCTACAACTGCGCATATGACACAGGAAGCTTCGATATTGAGTTGATTCAAATGCAATTTTCAGATTGCTACAATGAATGCCTTTTGGCTGGGTGCAGTCAACAAGGACTCAATAATTTTTGATGCGATTGAGCTTGCAACTAACCTATATGTGCATTTGATAATCGCTAGTGTGTAACTGTTAATCAGAACGATTGTGCATAAGATTGCAAGTTTTAAAGCCTTTGAGGCTCCAACTCATGCACAGAAGGCTGTAACAATATCTAATGCAGTTTTCATAAAGGATTATGCATTGAATAAACTTAAAACAGCCCTGATAATTACTTCTAAATATATATAAGTAACACTGAAAACCACCCATCATCATCAGAAGACGGCTCAGCAGAAAATCCTTATAAAACTCCCTTTAAAGCGTTCCTTGAAGCAGATGGGCAGTACGTTTAGTTTAATATTTTAAAAGGAACTCATTACTACAAGTTTCCTGATGATTTTGATTATGATAATCATTTTAAATATAGGTTTAATAAGGAAGCTATCTCTCCATTTGAATTAGAATACAGAAAAGGTGTAATAATTAAAGGAGTTTTATGCGATGAGTCGGATAATGAGTTCTGTGATAATGACAACCCCCTAATATTGATTAATCCTTTTAAATTTACGAACTTTTTATTTAAGGATATAGAAAATGTAGAAATTTCAAATTTAAGCTTTGAATAGATGCCTGTAGTTAAAGGATGTGATTGATGCTATTGACTGCATCGATATTTCGATGGGTAAAACTATAATGAAGAGTTAACTTTAAGCGAGTAGTAAATTATTGATTATAATCAATTATTACTGAGAGCATCAGATGGTCCCTTAACAATTACATATGGATTTGAAGATGAAAGCATAATTAATGTAACATCGAATTAATTCCTTATTCAAAATCTCAATTTTAAGTAATTTAAAGCCAATTGGAGCAATTTGATAGAATCAGACTCTGATTATATTACGCTTAAAAATATTAGGATTGAGGATATTGTTATTTGGGAAGCAATAATAAATTTAAGCTCATATAAGGATATATCGATAGAAGATGTATAATTTATGTATATCAATAATACTGATATGCAATAATTACAGCCTATTTAACACTCTATTTTCTGCTTTATAATTTCTGGAGCTAGCATTGCAATTAGAGATATAGAAGTTTATAAATATCTTGGGTATGGAAAGTACAGAGAAGGAGAGTCTATCTAAACTGATATTATTTTCATAACAAAAAAGGTATCTTAGATTGTATTTGATTAAGTGTTTGATCTTAAAATAAGTAATCTTCATATTTATTAAAGTACAGTTTCGCGTATTTACTTAATATCAGATAAAGTTGTAGTGGATAACTTAGTCATAGAAAATTCGATAGTTTAAAGTCATATAATAGATTGCAAATAGGTAATCAATGGAGCATTTAAAGATATCAAGATTAATAATATTGTAATTATTGATAAGCCTTAAGACTAAGAATCTGCCGTGCTATACGTAGAAACCTTAGTGAACTTTTTCTATTAAGTCAATAGTTCCATTTTAATTGAACAACTTGTCATTTCTTAAGTCTAAGGTGAATTTTATAATTTGATCTACTTTAAACCAAATTAATATAGCACCTATGAAATATATTAAGTTGAGATAAACGATCTAAACTAATTAACAAGCTTTGATCCTAATTCAATTTTCTTTTATGATTTACTCATAGACCCAAAAACATTTATTAGATAACCCTTCTGGCCAAATAATAAGTTAACATACTGCGAAAATTTGATAAATGTAAATGAAGCAAATAGTGTTAAAATTGACCAACTTACAATATTTAATATAAGATGCTAAAGTCAAAATAATAGTTCAAATCTAATAACAGCAAATCAACTGCAATTGATAGAAATATAGCAAATTGATTTTAAAAACACAATAATTAATCAATTATTCTAAGTAACATAAACCCAAGAGGTGATTATTAATCATTTTTAGTAGAAACAATAAAACAGCACTTTAACTTTTGGATATTTCGATAATATTACTGATCTTACAATTACATAAATTACATTCGAGAATTTTGGAGATAATCCTTTAAGATTTTTAAACATTTTTAAAACTAACAATGCTCATATTGATAATTTGATCTTAAACAACATAAGTTTCCTTACCTTAATAAATATACAAGGAATTTCATACCATACTGAACAAACAAATAATTAATCATATAAAATAGAGATTACTAACTCTAATATCAATGTTGATTAATATTTAAGTGATAGGCTTTTATTTGAAGTTTCTGAATTTTAAGAATTATTGGATATTTAAATTGATAATCTTACTTACAAAGGATAAAATACAGATACTAGCGGCGCATTGGCAATGATAGAAAGTGATACTATAAAACTCAATATAAAAAATTCCTATTTTGAATATTTAGCTAATGCTGATACATCTTTTATTTAAGCT
>CAKKTI010000399.1:6280-18794 GCA_920105805.1 Condylostoma magnum
TTATAATACAATATCAAAATACTTACTAAATAATTAGAAAACAAATAGTATTTAAAACGTTTTATTAATAAAGGACAACCTATCGATTGTTTCAATTTCAGGCTCTGTAGTTCTTACAATTTTCTTGGCTTAACTTTTACGTTACTTATTAATTCTTCTCCTCATATAGGTTTTCCAATTATTCAACTTTTACATCTTTGTCTAACTAAGATCAGTTAGTACATTATTTTTGTATATCTATGATATAAACGCCTCCTAAACAATTTTATTTCTAATATCTTTATTTTACACTGATTTTTTATACTTTTGCACAAGTTTTTGCTCTGATGGAATTAATAAAGGACTGTTTTCTATTAAATGTGCAATATCTTTAGGTGTTAGTATCTCAGAAAAATCATTTTTGTTTAAAACTAGGCAAACAGTGTCCTCAATGGCTATTGCTCTCGTATCATAAGCTTGATTATTATAAATAGGCTTTTCTCCGAAGTATTTTCCCTATTCAAGTTTCATAATATCAACAAGCACTAATTTCTCCTTTGTAAGTTTTTTCCAAGCATGAGATCCAATCGGTCATCTGCTTTGATTATAAATACGAACAGGTTTGGCTATTTGAACAGATCCGGATTTTATAATATAGAACATACTAGAAGGATTGTCAAAGTCATGTATTACACTTCCTCTTTTATAAATTTGTTAAAAACAATGCTACGAAATCAGTTGAATTTTTAATACAGGCCAATGACTAAACTAAGGAATACTCTATAAAAATCTTACATTAGCTTATTTTTCAATCATTTTGAAGTTTAGTATAATATTTTAATAGTCTTTTTTAGTTATTTTAATAAGAGTTGATTTGCTTTAAGAAATTGCACTTGCAAATCTGATTTAATCACTTTCTAAAGCTGATTCTCCAACTACCATATTCTCCTCTCTTTCAGCTAGTTTTCCGTCAAATTTTGACCATATTTCCACTATACCTGAAAATATGATATACATGCAGTCTGCCTTTTCCCCTTACTTCATTATTACCTCCTGCTCTTTAAAGTTTTTAGTTTTCATTTTCCTTGAAAGCTGCTTAATCACAACATCGGGTAAATCTTTGAAATACGTTACTTTTTTAACTCATTAAGAGATTCTTTGAATATCATATTTCGACCTTTTATGCTATATAATTTGGCATAATTAAGGTATACTTAAACATATAGCTTCTTTTGTCTATTCTCAATCCCTTTAAAAGTTATTAACATTCTTTAATCAGTTAGGAATTAACTCTTCTTTATAGTTTTCTGTTTATATTCTTGAATCTGTACTATTTGTTGTTTTAGATCTCTTATACTTGTTATGTTACCTTCTAAAAGAAGTTTATGTCCTTTTTCACCTTTCCTGTATATTTCTCGAATCAAATACTTTTGATTTTGTAGTTCTTATAAACGTCTCTTTTACTTTGATCATTTTTTTCATATCAAAGCCTCTTTTTTACTTTCTTCTTACATTATCAACAGTTCTACACAGTAATTAATTGTCAGCTTAGTAACTTAAGTTATACTTTGAATTCATAAGTAAAAATGGAAAATAAATCTCCAGCAAAGCGTAGAGGATCGTTAAGTGTTCCCTCTGATGTCCCCCCAACAGTATCAGCTTAAGACTCCCATGACTCAATTAAAGACGAGCTGGTATAAGTAAGCCAGTGTAAATTAAAAGTGTTTGGAATAATAGATCACTGGGCATTCACTACATGGATGACTATTCTGACAGTATATGCATTATTCGGAGATGACTTACGACTATTAGCCTTCACAAAGGAAGATGACCCTGTTTTTTTCTCGCTTACTATAGTTTGCTTTGTATTCTTTGTAATTGAGATATCACTTGCTTCCTATTCGAAAGATTAGTACTTGCTGGGGTTTTTCTTCTGGTTAGATGTAATAGCTACTATTTCCTTGATTCCTGATATTGGGTGGATTTGGGATCCTATTTTAGGCAATGAGGAAAGTGGTACAAATGCTGCATAGGCTTCTTAATTGGCTAGGGCTGGAAGGGCCTCAAGAGCTGGCACAAGGGCTGGAAGAATAATAAGAATTTTAAGAGTTATAAGGCTTATAAGAATAGTTAAGCTGTATAAATTAACGCAGGATGTTAAAACTGATAAAAGTGTATAAAATATCAAAAGACTTATACGAGGGAATGTTGTTTTTAGAGGAGATGATGAGCCAATATCGGATACATTTGAAACTTAAATAAGCTAAAAGATTTAAGAGTAAGGGAATACAGAGCAGGATGTTTCTTAAACATTTGATTAATAAGAGCCGAGTTACATAGACTCAGAAATAGAAGAATAACAAGAAACTAAAGTCGATTACTCAATTCCAGAAGAAAGTAAAGTAGGTAAAAGGCTAAGTGAGCTTACAACCCGTCGGGTTATAATTCTAGTATTAGGAATGATGTTTGGACTTCCTCTTTTTAGTACTGCGCTGTGGATGGAGGAAAACACTTCTTATCAATTCGGATTGGAAGTTATTGATGATTTTATATACGATCCAAATGAGTTTAATTTTGTATGGGATCATTATATAGATTATCACGAGGATATAGAAACTCCTCTTATTTATTTAGAAGTTGATAATATAAGGACATGAGAGACTGATATAGACGCTGATGATTTGCGAGAGGTTGAGAAAGAATTAGTTACAATAAGCTCAGCTGATGAGGATTACTAGTATACCAGTTTGGCTATATACGACTTAAGATCAGACACACAGTTGCAAGCAGGACTTAATATGACCAGAACTGTTTTTATATGTCTTGTATTGGCTATTTCTTCAATCATGTTTTCTAAAGATGCCAATGACTTGCTGCTTGGACCTATTGAAGACATGATATAAAAAGTAAGAAAGCTTTAGAGAAATCCTTTAGAAGCAGCTGCTTTAGAAGAAAAAGAAGCATTTGAAAAGGAGCAGGCGTTGTAATCTGATAACTCAAAGGAATAAAAGAGTAAAGAAGGTCCATTAGAGACTGTTATATTAGAGCAAACTTTGATAAAAATAGGAGCACTGCTAGCTCTTGGCTTCGGAGAAGCTGGCTCTGAGATTATAGCAACAAATATGACTAAAGGAGGAGGAGAAGTAGATCCAATGATTCCAGGTAAAAGAGAACTGTGTATTTTTGGATTCTGTGATATACGAAGATTTACAGATGCTACTGAAGTTCTATAGGAAGATGTAATGGTTTTTGTTAATCAAATAGCAGAGGTTGTACATACCATAGTAGACTCCTTTAGTGGAAATCCAAACAAGAACATAGGCGATGCATTTTTGTTAGTATGGAAATTCCCTGAGACAGTGATAGAAAGGACAAAGCAAGGTGCTAGGCTTAACTTACAGCATATATACGTGTCCTAACTGGCTGATATGTCCCTTATATCATTTCTGAAAATCCAGGCAGCCATAAACAGTAATAAGAAAATACTAAAATACAACAAACACACCAAACTGCAAATGGAAATGCCTGGATACTCTGTCAAGATGGGCTTTGGACTACACGTCGGATGGGCTATTGAAGGAGCAATAGGCTCAGAGTTTAAAATAGATGCTAGTTACTTATCCCCAAACGTCAACATGGCTTCACGACTAGAAGCAGCCACAAAGCAATACGGAGTGCCAATGCTTATAAGTGGAGATATGTTTGCTATCCTTTCCAAGCCAACTAGCTAGAATTTAAGACTGATTGACAGGGTTACTGTAAAGGGATCCAATGACCCTATAAGTATTTACACCTGCGACTTAGATTTTGAGTTATTAGAAACCAATACTAAGCTGACTAACATAAAAGACAAAAGGCGTAGAAAAGTAGAGCAGAGGATGAGAAGGGATGAGCTAAGAGAAAAGGCCTATGAGGGAAGTTACATGATATACAACTTATTCGAGGATGATAAGGAACTGAAGTTAATGCGTTCCACTATTTCCATAGACTTCCTAGAACGGTTCAGACTGGGAGTCAGTTATTACATAACAGGAAACTGGAGCAAGTCTAGATCAATTTTGCAAGAAGCTCTGAAAATAAAGGGCTAGGAAGATGGTCCGACTGATACACTACTTGAAGTTATAAGTGAGTATAATGGGCGAGCACCATCAGACTGGGACGGTTACAGGAGATTAACTGAAAAGTGATAAAAATTTTCTAAAATACCTAATCATTAGCAGGGCACAGTGCTAATATACCAAATCTTACCTCTTCGGGGTCTTTCTCTAAAAACTCACGTTTTATTACCCTCTCTGCAGCTTCTAGTCCAAATGCCTCGGGGGAACTGAAAGGTCCGTGGTTTATAGGGAAGGCTTTTCTGCCGTCTAACTCGTATATATCACCGTCTTTCGGTACAATTGCTATAAAATGCGTGTCTACCTTGGAACTGATGTCCGGAACATCAGATTGTCCTTACTGAGCAGCGGACTCATGTGCACTTGATATATCAGATGCAAAGTCATTATTGGTTTCCAAATAGTTGCCGATAGCTTCTGGGGTCATTCCCTCAGTGGCTTGCTTAAAGCGGTGTATAAAGCAGTTGTCAGTGTAGTTTATATCCTGGTTTAACACGTCAGCATGCTACACGTTTGTAAGAACGTGCACTAGGCCTATTGTTCCACATGCATTGCCTATTGTTTGCTTCATATAGAAAACATTGTCAGATACAGATTAGCCTTGGTCCAGAACTCGCTGTTTTTGCTCTTCTTTGGCTCGAGAGGCATTTTAAGTGCAGGGGAATAGTAAGACGTATGCTAGGACTGGTTGAGGGACCATACCAATTGCCCAGTCCTCACAAGCAAGTACATCGTAGAATTTGTATTAGGAGGTTGGAAATCCTAATTAGTCGATATAGGGATTGATTACATCTGGGTTTGATTCTAAAGGAAGCCACCGGACGTTTGACATTTTTTATATAGGAGGTGGAAAGTTATAAAAATTATGAAAAGATTATCAGTTTCTTAGTATAGAAGCTAAAGGGAGATCAAGAGTGACTAAAAGCTGTAAACTATGATTATAGGACAAAATGCTAGTAGTATTCAAAGAAATGAAAGCTAATTGAGTAATTACACTACATAGTTCTCTACCTTTGAAAGCAAAGGGACTTAAAGCCATAAATAATTCAACAGAAATTAGATTATTTAGAATACAAAACCAAAACAAATTTTACTTGATACCAAAATCAATCAAAAGAGAGTAAAATTCATATACAGACGTAAACTTCCAAAACGGCAAAAACACCTAATCCCTATATCCCGAAGATTACAATCCCCAAATCTAAACTTCAAAGACATCAAATCCCCTTCAAGAGTCCGTAAAACCTCTCCCAACCTCCAAAAACCTATAAAATCCCTTCCTCTGAACTCCCAACGCACATTAATCTCAATCAAAACCTTCCAAAACATCCTTAATTTTCCTCAATTCAAACTAAGCTATTATAACTAATATGGGTAAAGTTAAGAGAACAAAAGGTTATATAAAGCGAGGAAACATCCGTAGAAGAAAAGTAAAGAAGAACCCAGTTCCAGGAGACCCGGTTATCCGTCAATACTGAAACCCTACAGCATCAGCCAAACAAAACTACGATAACCTAGGAATCCGTGCAGAACCCACAAAAGAAACTTAACAACCATTTAAAACAGAAGCTTTCAGTCATTTAGTATAAAACTCAACACATGTAGCAACTACCCCTAAGCTAAAGTAATGGGAGATTAATGCATTGGTTGCTCTAAGGCAGATGTACGGAAATGACTATAGAAAGATGGCCAAGGATCACAAGAAGAATGTTTGGCAGTGGACGTCTAAATAGATTAGAGGGATGATGCAAAGGTTGAAGGAGCAGATGAGTGCTGTGGATGATCAGGTGTTATCGAGTCAAATGGAAGGGATGGGGATTTAGTAAAAAACTGATAGTAAAATGGAAGATGAAAGTTAGCCTCTTGTCAATTCGGAGGAGGGGTATTTAAAGGGTTTATGGAAAAGTCATTAAAGGGGAGATTAAAGAGTGTGGTGAGGTTATTTTGTGCTGTCAGTAGGAGGATTTTCATTTTTTTCTCTTACTTATATGCTAGGTAAATTTTTTATGGAGATTTATGGATTGAGTTAATTTGTAGTATACCACTTTTATATAGCACTGGGAATTTTGGCTGGATTTTGATTGATTCTTTTAAGTCCTTATACACATATATACAGCTATAAGACTGTGATTACACTAAGCTCAATGGTTTTTACTACTAGTTATTTACTGTTGATAATAATTGATAATGTAGTACTAGATATGGTAGTCACACTGACTATTTTACCCTTGGGCCCTGCATTGCTACTACCAGGTGCAAAAACAATGACAGTTTAGCTAAGTAACCCAGGTAACTATCCATTGACTGCTTCTTTTATATTGCTGTCTATTTTTCTTGGAGGAGCTTTGGCAGGTTAGATAGTAGATCTGTGTCTTATGGTAATGGAAGGAAGGGCAGGTTATAATCTAGCCTTTACTGTCAGTTCGATCTCTAGTATAGGAATTGGGGTTATAGCGTGTTACATTCCTTCAATACAAGCAGATTAGACGGATCATGAGCATTCAGTACTAGATTAAATCAAGTAATTGTGGAAAGACCCAAGATTATACAATTTTGTTCAATTGTGTTTAATGCTGACTATATCTAGAGCCGTATACAGGCATTTAGATGTCACATTGCCTATGTGATTAGAGATAACAGAAGCCCCTTAATGATATGAAGCTTTAGTTGATGTAGTTCATATTGCAACTATTTTAATCTTTATACCACTATGCACTAGTTTAACTTAAAAAACTGATGCTTATACATTACTGTGAATTGGAAGCTTAATAGCAGCTATTTCTCCACTTCCACTCTTCTTCAGTGATAATATAATAGCAATTTTAGCATTTACAATCACTATATCAATTGCTGAATCCATATGGGGACCTAGAATAAATGATTATATTGTTGCAATTGCTCCTAAGTAGTAAATTGGTATGTATTTTGGAGTAGCAACATTGGCTTTATTAACATCTATGTCTATTTCTGGGGCATAATCAGCAATATTTGTTCAGACTTTGTGTAATGAGCATAATAAAGATAATTGCCATTGGATTTGGCTAGGAATTTCTCTTAGTGCTTTTATATCACCAATATTTCTCCTTTTATGTAGAACTTACTTAGAAATAATCCCAAATTTAAATATAAGCGAAGTAGAAGAAGATACAATATTTATTTAGTTAATTAGTATAAAAATGTAATATTTCGCCAAGTCTTTTATTAGATAGGAATTTCAGTACTTAAATAATGGGCATAGATTACGATGAATCGCCTATTTAATACTTGTAATAGAAGGCTTTGCATATTTTGGCATGTCTTACATACTTGGGCAATATTTCGAGATAATGTACTAGATCTCTGATTAAAGTATATATACCTTTTATATACTACTTGGACTTATAACATCAGCTATATGTTTAATACTAAGCCCTTTTATCAATAGGACTCCTAGTAGACTTAACATTATTATAAGTTCTATTATATTCACCATTAGCTATACCTTAATAGCACTAGTAGATAATCTGTATATAGCTTTAATAGTTTCTCTAGTAATACTCCCCTTTGCTCCGGCTATTTTATTCCCAAGTGCTATGAATATAACTATTTTATTAAGTGATTAAAGAGGGAGATCATTACTCACTTCTATTATAGTTTTGTGTGTTTTTACAGGAGGATCTTTAGCAGGGTTAATAGTGGATATTTGTTTAGAATATTCTCCAGGAAAGTAAGGTTTTATACTTGCTCTTGCCTTATGTATTGTAAGCAGCATATTGATAGGAATTCTAGCATATTTTATTCCTAATATATAAGCATAGAAGCCAATATAGCAGTAATCTATAATATCGTTTCTCAAATCTACTAGTTAAGAATCCAAACTACAAAAGTATTTATCAGTTATTTTTATGTTAACAATAGCCAGATCTGTGTATAGACATTTGGATGTTACTTTACCGATATATATATAAAGAGTAGGATTTTCTCATGAAATATCTTAAATAGCTCATGGTTTGCATATAATAACCTAGTTAGTCTTTATGGGATTATTTACTACATTAGTATAGTACTTTTCAATTTACACATTATTACTAATAGGAACCTCAATTTCAGTGATATCAATTATTCCATTAAGCCTGGGGAATAGCTCATTTGGAATTTTTACACTAGTAATAGGAGTTTCCTTAGGAGAATCAGTATGAGGACCAAGGCTGTCGTAATATGCAACACTCATATCTCCCCCTGAGAAACTAGTAAATTACCTAGCAATATGCTAGGTCCCTTTATTCCTCTCAACATCCCTATCAGCTTTAGAATCAATGATATTCATGGCAACTTTTTGCAGTTATGATGATACTCAAGACTGCTGTAATATGTGACTTTCTATTTTAATAATTTCTGCTATTGGGCCACTTATATTGATATATTTTAGAAAATATTTAGAAGAAAAGTAATAAGCAAAGCAAGAAGTAGTTGTAATACCATAAGTATACCATTTTAAAGAAATTTATCACTCATTAAAAGATCTAGCTACTATTGAATTAGGATCCAAGTAGGCCTCGCTAGGTAGTAATTTATGAGCTTATCGTGTTCCTATTTCCAAACTTTTATGCGCAAATTTATGATAACCTTTCCAATTGCCTTTAGGATTGTAAGGATTATAAGCTGTTTCTGCTAATTTTTACATTTCTTCTTATTTTTCTCTAGCAAATCTTTATTCTTCTAATTGCTTAAAAGTTGGACCATCAGCTAAAATATACTCATTAGGAGTTTTTTTAGTGCTTAATATAAAGTCCTGTTTTCCTATAAGCCTTGGGTTGTAATCTTCCCTGAACTGGTATCCATCAATGTTTATGTATCTTTCATGCTCTCCAGTTTCTGCTAGTAATTTAGCTAAAACGGCTTTGCTGGTCCTGCAGTCAGAAATGACAAATTTTGCCTTGAAATCAGGTTTAAGCTCAGGCTCAGGCTGGGCGTACTGGAGGGCCTATACTCCGACTTCTTCCTCAATAAAGCTTTTGTATTGATCAGGTATGGAAACTATAGGAGGCTTGTACGTTTCATCGCTGTCCCTCGTTGGCATTTTCTCTAGTTTTTCTTATGGAATTTCCCCGTTGTAATCCTTGTATAGATTTTTTACATCGTTGTATCTTTGTTTTGTTTTAAATGAGAACTTAATACCAGCGTCAGTTTTTTCAATAACCTGGTTAGTATACAGCTCTACTTCATTTTGCTTAGGGGTGTTTTTCGGTTCAATTGGCATGGTAACGTTTCCAGTAGGCTGTATATCAATATCGCCTCTATCAAGCTTTACAAAGCTTTTCTATTTTATATCTTTCGGCTCAGGTATAGGTTTATTTCTAGGCAAGTGCTTATAATAGTATGAGTACCATTAAATAAAAGCGTGTAGTTCGTATCCGCTTAAATTTCCGTATTTCTCCATTAGATCCTCAACCCAGTCAAACCCAAGCATCATAAGTTTTCTGTATTTTTCTCTTAATTTCCCATTTTGCACCACTTCTAAGGCAATTTTCTACATTTTCTCCTAATACGGAACTTTTCTTTAAGTAGATGTTTTGAAGTTCTCTTAGTAATCTGACTATGCATCAAGAGTAGGCTCTGGGGTAACTTCCCTATACAGCTTTACACTCAACACTTACTACTCCTAATCATATAGCATTTCAATACTCTAGCACTCCTATGATGTAATTTCCCTAAAATAATCCTTTAATAAAACCACAACAGCTTATTTTTCATCTGTGCACTCAACCTAAATATCATGCAATATACCTTAATTATCCCTTACATCACTAGTTAACTCATGCGTTATTTCGCATTCCTGTTATAACAACTCTTCAACTTCATCCTATGACTTCTCCTCCTCTTCCTCCTTTTTCTCCACAAACTCATCAATAGACTAATTAAGATTCCCCGAAACCCTCAACAAATTAATATACTTTAATACCTCTAAATCCATTTTACACAAAACTATCAAATTAAATCCTTAGTAGGATCTCTAACCTGCTCATTAGTGAAATTACCTTTAATTGCCTTATCCCCTCCCACATACAGCCCTTCTAGTACCATCCTGGCATAGTATATTATAAGTAAAATAAGCCCAATCAACCCAAGTGTAATAATAAACGCTTCAAGTCCTTCGTACAAGATCCAGGCCAACAGTGCTGAGGATACTATCTATCCTAGCAGCCCCAGCATAAAGTACTCTAAAGTCTGCTCAGCCCTGCTCTATAGTACCTCTACCGCTATTTCCATGCTCTATAAACCCTGATTACCTCTAAGGGCCATCCCAGGCCCTAGCACTGAACAAAATGCACCGTTGCATACTGCACAGATCTCACATCCCAGAGCCGCAGCTGTTATTGCAAGGTAAGCTGAGGAAACTATTACTGAAGTATCGTCTGGAAGGGATGTTCGTAATGCATTGTAGGAAAAACCAGCAAGGAAAGCTGAAATACCAGATAGAATAGAGTACAGTTAAACAAAGTAATTCAACTCACGTTCTCTTATTTCCATGGTTTTCACTTAGAAATCTGTCAGAGTTGCGTTTTTGTTTGCTAGTAGCATTTTAGTTTAATTGTTTTTTTAGTAATTTAAGGGAATAATAGCCTTCTTTTGAGGAAATTTTAGAGTTTGGGGAAATTAGGGAGAGGAGTAGGGACCGTTGGTGTAGAAGTAGGCTAGTAGGAGTTGAGATTTTTATGTTTTTTTGTATTATTGTGCTTAGACGCTGCATTAGTTGTTAGATTTGCTGTTTTACTATAGATTTTATGAATATTTTACAGAATTCTCTTCGTGTTAATTGGTTTTCAAAGGTTTTATATGTCGCGTTTATATTAGAGTGTATGTAAACTGGGCCATCTGACCTATTTTTAATAAATGTTAATTCTCATAGTTTGTAGGATATATAACGAAGGGGTATAGATTGCTTTCCATCCTTGTTTATTTGTTTTCATCATTATTTTATTATAGAAAGATGCTCTGATAGTGATACATCGTGCTTTGTATTTATATTATTTCACTTAAGATCATGTTTTACTTGCTTTTTTACCGGTTTTTAGTATCAGCTTTGTTAGGTTTAGTTTAAATTAACGTTGTTTTTCCTCTTTTGTAAACAAAATCTATTAAGTTTTCTTAATTATAGTTTGTCACTGTTGTCTAATAAGAATAAGTTTCCTAGAGTTTAGTACTTTATTCTGATATCCTTTAAATTATAAGTATGACAAAAACTGCATACAAAGTCTTGTATTAGCTCTTTATCTTTAATAATTTCTAGTTTTTCAATAAAATGTATTAATTACTCTCCTGAAATGCGTTAGTTTACTTATAAATTAGATTGTTATAGCAAATCACGTACAATTTTATCTTTTATTACAGTATCATTCTAATTTAAATTCCTACATTCAGCTCATTTTCTAGATTGACTCATTAGTAACTTCTAATAAGACTATCTTGCATTTATTTTAATACTATCATTCGCTTTAAATTGCTCTTTAACCTCAATTTCCTCTTTTATTTGCTTATTGCTTAGTCTACTATGTAGTCTTTTGAACAACCCAATTTATAACTAGCTTTCCTTACAAGGATTCTTAGCCTAATCATTAACAATTTTTCTCATTTATCTTAGCAAGTGGTGACTACGATTTAATGACAGCTCATTTCTTACTTTTTCCTCAAATAGGTTGTCTTTTCTCAATAGCCTGTACCTCCTTTATCTCTTCAGCCTGTCAACGCTACTAGACAAGGGTCTTTTTCATTCCATTTTACTAAACTCTTAACAACCTAAACATTCCAAAACTGAAGAAATCAAAAGGAACCTTGGGAATAGTATACTCTTCTTCAATCTCAATATATTCTGCTTTAGGTCTTGTATTTTATGCCTTAGATTCAGCCTATTATCCCTTGTATTTAGTATATTATGCCTTAAATTCAGTAAATTCCTCTTAAGGTTCAGTATATTCTTCCTTTGTATCAGTATATTCTTCCTTTTAATCAGCATAAATTGTATCCTATTCAAAATTTTGAAACTAAAAAGGACTTCTAGGGGTCATTTTTGGAGTAGTAAGCATAGAAGTAACAATACTCTCATCAATGCTTAAATATCCAGAATTTCCTTGTGACATTTCTGATTCTTCCATCACAGGAAGCAACTTAAACCAAGATTTCAACAGCTAAACACCAGTGGCAGTATTCATATCTTTTATAATACCTTAAACTTCATTTAGCAAATCCTTGTTTTTCTATATAGACTCCTCAATTCTATTTAAAGTTTCCTCATGAAAATCAATCATAGAGTGAATCCACTACAAAGTTAGTTTGATTTCCCCAGTTTTAGTGTTTTCTAGCCCAAATAGCTCGTATCATCTATTATGAATGAATTAATCAGCAAGAGTGTCTAGATCTATGAACACCTTTCCAATTAATTC
>CAKKTI010000400.1:3080-18205 GCA_920105805.1 Condylostoma magnum
AAAATTATTATAAAGACGGTAATGGTATATGCTGTGCTGTTGATAACTGCTAATAATGCTCAGATCATGGTAGTCACTGTATAAAATGTAAGGATTAGTTTGGATTGATTGATAATGCTTGTTAGCCGTGCTTAGTTCCCTACTGTGATCAATGTGACTCAGATTTGAGTTATTGTTAAATTTGTCAAAATAATTACTATGAAAATGAGCAAGGATAATGCTGTAGTTCTTAAAATTGTTAAAACTGTATTTAAGGAGTTTGTGATTAGTGTTTAGAAGGATTTGGGTTAATCAACCATACTTGCTAATCATGTAATGACTAAAACTGTAATAAATGTGATAATGATATTGATAATTGTGATATTTGCAAGCCTGGATTTTATAGAGATGAAAGGTTGCAATGTGCTACTACTTAAAATTGTGCAAAGAGTGAATAAAGTCTTTGCTTTGAGTGCGTTGAACATTATGGTCTGTTAGAAGCATAGTGTATTGAATGTCTTGATTCAAACTGCGCTAACTGTGACTTGGATGTTTAGAAATGCAAACAATGTAAGAATGATTTTTATCCAGACTCCTTAGAGAAATGTTGTTTATCTTAAAATTGCTCATAATGCTAGAATAATGGACTGATATGCCAATAATGTTAATCAAATCATGGAAGTGTGGATGGAATGTGCTTGTAATGTAATGATGCTAACTGTGATTAATGCAATGGAAATACCAATGATTGTAATGCTTGCTAAGCAGGCTTTTATATGGATACTGATAAGAACTGTTGTTCTGTGCCCTTTTGTGATGATTGCTCTTAAAGCTTTGATATATGCGATAATTGTAAGTATAGTGAAGATTAATATGGGAATTGTTGCTCTATGAATAACTGTAAGGACTGTAGTTAAGATAGGAACAACTGTTAGGAGTGTAATTCTAAATATGGTAAGAATAATCAAGATCTTTGTGTTCCTTGTACTGACTTAAAATGTGAATACTGCTAAATTAATCATAAAAATTGTGATTAATGCTAAGAAAGTTATGTTCTAGATTAAAATAATTTCTGTTGTGGAATAAATAACTGCCAAATCTGTTAATAAAGTGATGTATGCTAATAATGCAATGAAGGATTTAAAAATGATATTAATGAATGCCGGCCATGTTCTGATGAAAATTGCTAAAAATGTGACAATTCTCCAACTGTTTGCTAGTAATGCTTTGAAAGCTTTTATTTAGATAACTTGAATGCATGCTGTTCAGTTGAAAATTGTAATGTATGTAATTAAAATATATCAATTTGCGATGAATGTAAGGAAAACTTTGGAAAAACAAGTCTGAATTAATGCCAAAGGTGTATTGACGATTTTTGCTATAATTGTGACTTAGATCAACGGAACTGTAGTACATGTTATACAAATTATTTCAAAGATAGTAAAGGAATATGCTGTAGTACTTAAAATTGTAATGATTGTCCTTAGAACTAATGTACAGAGTGCCTTTAAGGCTGAGGATTAAACAACTTATTTTAATGCATTCAATGCTAAGACCAAAACTGTGTAAATTGTTCTAAAGATTACTAATTTTGCAATGTTTGTTAAAATGGTTTGATACCAGATTCCCAAGGGTCTTGTTGTTTAATTGAAAACTGTGGAAAATGTAGCTAAGATACCTAAACCTGTGTTGAATGTGCAGTTGGGTACTGGGGTTAAAATGTTGCATAATGCAATAAGTGTAATAGTAATTGTAAAACATGTACTGAAAATCCTGATGTGTGCTTATAATGCAATAAGAACGCACTTACTAGATATCCTGATATTGGATGCTACTGTGAAGAAGGATACTTCAATTCTTCCACGGATGATTTTGTTATATGTGATAGATGTCCATTCAGATGCAAAAAATGCTAAAGTTAAAATGAATGCAGTGAATGTATTGACTAGAATGCTTATTTTAATAGTGTTGAATGTGTATGCTTAGATGGTTATTATTGAGAGAATAACTGCAAAAAGTGCAATCAAAATTGTAAGAAATGCAGTTAATAGAATAGCTGCGATGAATGTAAAGACTAGAATGCTGAAATTTCTAATAGTGGAGAGTGTAAATGTAAGATGAATTATGCAAATGTAGGTTAAAATGGATAATTATAATGTATTCCATGTTCAGAGTGTTAAAATTGTTAAGAATGCTTAAAATGTGACAAAGGATTTTTCGCAAATGATGGATAATGCTAAAAATGCTAAAGTTTGTGTATTGATTGCTAAGATTATAGTGGATAATGCTTATAATGTACTTCGAATAGTTAAAACATCAGTGGAAGTTGCTTATGTAATGAAGGATATGAGGAATTTGGATAAATTTGCTTATAATCAGATTAAAATGAGGATTAAATTACAGTTAATGTTGAAGTATAGGAAAGGAAAATTATTTTAAAATTCTCAAAAGAACTTGATTTCTTAGTATAGAAATCGTTTATTATTATAACATTTGACGGAGTTTTATTCATTGACTGGCAATTAAATTTTGTCGGTAATGATTCATATGTAATTTAGTTCACAGAGAATAACAAAAGTACTAATTAGCCTTTATATGAGATATAATTTAAATTTCCAATAGAATATGCATAACTTCAATCAGTCAATCAAGTAAAATACTATTTAACAGAAGATTTACAAGTTGTATAATAAGAAGCATTTTAAGATAACACTTAAATAGATGAAAATGATGAAGAAGATATATTTGATGACACTTTTAAATAAATAGGAAATTATGCATCTCTTTCTATAGTAATTTTGTTGATAGTTTTAGGGATAATATACAAAGACTAAGTATTGATAATGCCAACTATATTGTTTATGCAAAGCATTAGATATATAGCAATAATTGATTTTAATACTAGCTCGCATCTTTCAGGGCTTTAAGGAGGGTTTTTATTTACATTTTATCAAATCAATTAAATAATTGAATGGAATAATAAAAATTCTATTAATGATCGATTTGATGGCTTATTGATTGAATATAGATACTTTTAAGCTAATATGCTAAACTGAGGTGCTATACTAGGATTTTTCTCAGTAATTGGATTATGCCTTATGCTATTTAGATGCTTTAAGTGTACATTTGAATGCTCCGTCTTTTATCTCTCAAGCTTTAAATGAAATGTTCCTATAAGAATCTTTATATTAATGCAATAAGATTTCACTATCTTTTTCATTCTTTAATTCACAAAATTTGAAATAAATGAAGAATATATAGCCGGAATGATTATTTCATTGGCAATATTCGCAGTTTTTATATTGATTTGGTACTTTATCATAAAAAGGATGAGTAAAGCTAGTGATTCATGCTAGAAAGATGTATTATTTAAGGAATTGTATATTCAAAATTCCTCTAAATACTTTTATGCTGTCAATACACTGCAGAGAATATGTATAGGAATTACAATTGTTGGCTTGTATAACTATCCAATTGCTCAGGCTATCAGTTAGATTTGTATTGAATTATTATTTACAATATATGTATTTTACCAATAACCCTTTTAGGCTAAGATCAGATTTGGAATTGCTATATTAGTCTAATTTACAATAATTTTAAACTTAATAACAATTATTATTCAAAATTACGAATCAGAGACAGCTTCTAATATTTTAGGAATTTTAAGCATTATAATGATTAGTATAACTTCACTAGTAATATTAGTAGTTGCATTACTGAAATTTAAGTCAAAATTTAGCAAAGTTTATATGCAATAGAGTGTCTAATTGTCTAATAGAGATCAAGCAGATGATACTGTTCATACAATTACAGAAGAAAGAAGCACTATTGATATTACAGGAATATTCAAGCCTAGATAATTTTAACTATATTTTATAAATTGAGTTTGTTTAACATATGAAGCTTAAAAAAAATCTGAATGTACTAAATTTAAAAAATAATAACTAAACATTCCGCATATAACAATAAACATATATAAACGTTATTTCCTCTATGCAGATTAATGCATAGCAAAAACTTTTATTATACTCCATAATCAAGTCGTATAAATTTACCTTTCGATTATATACATATTAAATGGGGGTTTGTTTTTGTAATGATAACCGCAATAAAACAATTTTTACTCCTGGCTAACTAATATAATAACCAAATGTAAACGATGAAAACAAGTTATCCAGTATTGTAAGAAAGTATAAATTCAGAAAAGTTTTAGGAGCTGGGCAGTATGGGATAGTAAGAGAAGCTACTTTAAGAAATGATATTGAATTACAACAAAGATTTGCTATAAAATCAATAAAAATAGCAGATTACGGCTAAAGAATTCATAACATTCGAAATGAAGTGTATATTCTAATGGTTTCAGATCACCCTAACATAGTAAGGCTTATTGAGGTATTTGAAGACGATGCTTACATACATTTAGTGATGGAGCGATGCTAGGGTTTAAATCTTTCCGACGTTATTTTGTAATACGGACCAATGCCAGAAGCCACTGTAGCGTCTTATATAAAGAAGATTTTATCTGCCATAGGATACTTACATTCTTTAGATATCATACACAGAGATTTAAAGCCCAGCAATATCATCCTTTGCAGTAAAAATGATAAAACCGATATAAAATTAATAGACTTCGGACTTTCAGCGAAATATTCCGGGGAAAGTCTTAAAAGCATTGTAGGGACTATCAATTTTGTTGCCCCTGAGGTTTATATATAAGATTATGGAAAAGAATGCGATGTTTGGTCAATAGGTATATTGATGTATTACCTTATTTCATAATCATTTCCATTTGCTTACTCATCAAAAGAGGATATGATTAAAAGGATTAAGTCTGGAAAATTACACTTTAAAAAGTTTTAAAATAATATTGGAAACATACGCTGAAATAGGGTTTCATAAGAGGCAAAGGATTTAGTCTAAAAGTTTCTAGTAATTGATCCTCTTAAAAGAATCACTATCAATCAGGCCTTGTAAGATCCTTGGTTTGATTTATTTGATGAAAGTAATAGATTTGAGTTTGATTTTAATTAGATTCAAGAAAATTTAGAGTAGATTTAAAAGTAGAACAAACTCCAAAAGGAAATTATAAATTTCATGGTAAGGAATTTATATAATGAAGAGATTTGTAAGCTTAATTAGATGTTTCGGTAGCTTGACGTAGATTAAACAGGAATTATTTAAACCAGTTCGCTATTGGAAAAACTATCTTAGGGCTAATTAAGCGATAAGAAAGTTAAAAAAATCTGCTAGATTTTATCCAACCATGATCAAAGCAGCTTAAAATATACAGAATTTTTGGCATTAGTTGTGAATTAAAAAATCATTTTAGTGGAGGAAAAACTATAATAAGCTTTTAAATAATTCGATGACAGTGGTAATCAGTTAGTTAGTTTTTAAGAGTTATAAGCATTGCTCAAGTTTTAAAATCCAGAAATTGATACTGATGAGTTAGGTGAAATTTTAAGTGAGATCAAGTTTGATTAGGATGGAAATATCAATTATGAGGATTTTAAAAGCATTATGCTAGGCACTGTGCAATAATAAAATTAAATGCTAGAGCAAAATGCTAACTTTCAACCAGAATTGAGTAGTGAAACTAGAAGTAAAGTAAGGAAAATTACAAGAATAATAACAAAGGTTAAAGTTTGATTAGTAGATTAGTATTATAGGATTTAAATTCAATCTAGCTTTTAATCGTTTATTACATCAGATAATTCGTAATGTCAAAACGTGGTATATTATAGACATATTTATAATGTATTGCAATATAACTAGAAGAATAAGTACAAATTAGGCGAGAAGAATACTTAATTTACACGATTAGTATTAAATGCAAGATATAAAGAAAGCTTTTTTGTTGAAAGTTAAAGAAAAACACCCAGATGTTGGAGGAAATTCAGAGGAGTTTAAAAACATAATAAAAGCCTATCAAATCCTGAAAAAGCATGATTTCTAAGTGAAATAAACAAATAAGCAAGACAATGTAAACATGGATGACATATGGAATAATAAGCCCAAAACTTATTACAAACCCAAGTCTCCAGATAATAACTTTAATTACTAATATTACCAAAGAAATTAGGAAAAAGTGCATACAAATATTCCACTATTCTTTAAGCTGTCTACTATAAGTATTCTCACACTTACTTTTTGGCTTTTTTACATGAGAAACATTAAATCACAGGAAGAAGTAGGTTAAGAGTTTTTTGAGCGAGAAATAAACTTCAGAAATGACCATCAAAAGTTTTACACTAATAGTAATAAGGTTCTATAGATTTATAACTAACAATGTAGTGATCTTGTATTTTCTAATATGTTTTCAACACAAATTAAAATGTTTGATGCTGTTTAATCAATTTATGATAGTAGTTATGATGTTAATCCTCTCCATGATAAATAACTCTATACTTGTAAAGCCATAATTGTTGATACATTCTAGTTATCTACTAGAGATTTGTTATAAAATTACAGTTTAATAACCCTCTGAGATGATTCCAATCCTACTCATTAGTTTAGCCAGTTAAAATCATACTAGCTGCATTTATAGCTATAACAATATCTGGATGAGGATTATTTTAATCCCTTAGATATTACACATTAGTGCTTTAATCTCCAAATTCCTAAATTTGCTTTATATTTTCTTCTCATAATTATTAGACTCTTAACTAAACTTATTCACAATTTAAAACAAGTAAAATTAATAAACTACCCTAAAGCGAAATTTGGATCTCTGTTATAACTTCTAGAAATAGCATGCATTTCAATGGTTGAGTCAACTGCGTAAAAGTTTAGTTTAGGATTTAAATTTTCGAAATGATCTATATTCAAACAGGTAAAAGCAAATCGATAAAGTTACCTGATATCCTTCTACGGGGTTCTATACAATAGATTCGGATACCTTGCAAATATCAACCAACATCCAAATATCAGTATAAAGCCCCACCCAATACACAATATACTAACTGAAACATTGTAATAATCCTCTAAGATATAATAGCTAATTAGAGTTATTATACAGTAGTATATTGAGCAAACTATACTCATTAATTCCAAAACACTTGCTCTTTTGTAGTTAAATCCAGGTCTTTTAATCAGAAAAGCTAAAAATGCGGAAAGAACAGTGATAAATAGTACTCCATGGACAAGTTTACTCATATTTTTAAACGAGGCTCTTATAAATACCAGTGAGCATTATACAATGTTTTTAATCATTATAGCCCTTGGTTATTGCTGTAAACTAATTCCCGATTAAAACTCCTGCCACATAGGGCGAAGGTAAATAGCTAAAGGAAGGTAAACCATTAAACAAACACCTGCTATTATGGATAATCTAGTATGTGTTTCATTCCAGCATATCTACGTACAGTCTTTAGCCATATAGGAAGACTCAAATGAATCATTTGTTGCCTTATCACATATAAAAATGGACGTAGATACAGAAATTATAGGTAAGAATAACACATATCCAATCAAAGGCATAAAAATGTCTCTTATGTCTACAATACCACTTATAATCCAGGAGTTTTCAAATCTAATCTCAATCTTTGAAAATGTAAAAACAGCAAAAAATGTTCAGACTGATATTAGTATTATGTTAATGTAAAATATAATTCAGTAGGATTAATTGTCCATGTTGATTAAATCTTCAATTTACATACTGGCTAACTCTGAGAACTAAGCAATGAATGGAATAGCGTGGTTAAATATAGGGCTTTGTGACATATATTATAGCATTTCTATACCTATTGTTATTAATAAAATAACATCATATACTTAGATTTCCCTACCAAATTGAATCATCTTTTTATCAAATGACCACCAAATCTTCATTATAATCAGAGTTTCAACTATTGTAATAATTAGTATAAAAAGACTTATTGAAATTTAGAGAATAATTCCAAAGTTGAATTACTAGATCTCATCCTCATAATAAGCACATTCAGAGGTTTTTACTCTTAAATCCTAAGGTTTTTCTTTTTATCCATCATATAAAATATCTTCCTTTTAATTATATAGAATTAATCCTAATGGAGTTATTTCACTTACAGATATAAGCTAGTCATTTTGTAGTTAAAACAACTCAAAGACATCGGGTTATCTGGAGTTAGAGGATTATTCTATCTTAACAATTCCAGTACAGCCTTAGAATCTTTCTTATCTTATCTAATTCATTAGAACGTGGCCATCGTTGAAGTTCAGTCCTTTTATCATACAAAAATTGATACCATTTGCAATTAGCATCATTGCATCATAAAAGTTGCAATAGAATTAGACTGGATCTTCTTAATTTCTCTGTATATAGTCATCATGAAGCTATTCTCCTAATTCTTTTTATCAAGCACCCATTTCTAAGGTAAAACCATCATTCATGAGTTCTAGTACCTTATAGTTATTTTCTTGCTCATTTCTAAGGTGTAAGTTGGACATTCATCCTTATTACCCTGTTACAATACAAAAGTCATTTCTTCTGAACCCTAAATCATACAAATGCTCAATAAAAATATCCAGTTTTGTCGGATGCAAAATGAGGAACAATAGTCTAGCTTTTGTTTTAATTATCTCATTAAAATATTCTTCAAACTCTTCAATATTATCTCTATCAAAGCTTCCATCAATCATCCTTAAACTCTCTTCATTTAAAATTTCAATATTATACAATTTACTTCCCATAATTATCCCTTCATAAAAGCTTTTACTTCAACTATCGTCATAATAAATAACAGAGGCTTTGCTTCATTTTAGTAGAGATATTGCAAAGGCTAATTATCTTGCTAAGAAGTCCGTTGTTACTTTGATAGTACTAAATAAGGGGTAATCTTCTTTACTTTTTAAGTCACCTGCACTATTAGCGGCTCCTATAAACGGAATTTCATAGTTTAACTCCGAAGCTGCTTTATTCAGCATTTTATACCCGATTGTGGTATATGGAGGAATAAAAGCTACTTGTTCATTTTGAGTTTCTATGCATTATGATACATCTTATCCCTCAAACTGGCTTACTCCGCAGTTAAATGTATTAGTTGATATATCGAAATTAGGTAAAATCTGATTACTTTGATTCAATACAGAAACTGCTTCAAATGCTCCTAAAAATCCTTTGATATTCGTATAATTTATAGACCCGTCAGCCTCGTCACCTCCAGATGCAAAGCTTACAGGTATATAGAGCTGCTAGGGAATTGGAACGTTTGTACTTCCACCTGGGAATACAGGATTATCTACAATTACCAAAATATTGTCAACAATGCTACCAATTGTTTGAATTTGTCCGTTCTGTATGTTTTAAATATCAAAATTTACATCAGCTTTGTTATCAGGGAATCTTTGTTTTAAAGATTTGATTATAATCAGCTTATTTACTCTAGAGAAATTCTAGGCTAGGTGGTCTGCTAATTTATGGACAAATAATAATACTTTCTTTCAAGAGTAAGTAAGTTAGTTATTATTTGATATTAATTACTCCTTTAGCATTATTAATCCATTCTGTTAAGCATATTGGGCAGCTTCTCCTATTAAGACAATTCCATATGGACTTTAAAACATTTAGTGTTTTTTTATCATTTCAATGCTATGCATACTATTATTCGATGTTACTATGATTATATTGGCTCCGGAAGGCTTAATGATTCTACCTATTTGATAATCTACTACTTTTTCAAGATTTTCAGGGATTAGTACCTGTTCGGTTATTTCAAAGTTTTGGTTTAATTCTTTTGTTATATAAGTGCTCAAGTTATCATTTCCATACAGTAAGGCTCCTTTCCATCATTTGTAGTGTTATAAGAAGGTGCTTAGGGCCTTGTAATAGTCCTGTAAATCAGGCTCGTAAGTATAGTCAAGCTCAAAATTAAACCTTTTGTCTGAAATAACAGGAATCATATAATCCTAACAAAACTTGAGTATTGTAAATTTGTCATATAGGTAACTAGTTCAATCGATTATAACGTCAAAATTTGGCGGCTGCCTGCGTGTTATCTCGCTAAATTGATTAGCTGATAAGGTTTTGCTGTGAATTTCTATTTTTTTATTTTGAATATTCTCTAAGGACTATTACAAAGTAGTGAGAATATGATTTTCAATACTATTATCATGCACTATCAGGAATGTTAGTCTATGAGCTATACAGAACTCTAGTATTATAATACAAGAGATTCAGCTCTTTAAAGATTGAAATATCATTTTATTATGTAGTAAAAGGTATACAGATTAATAACAGTAGGTACTCTTTATATAATTTACAGTAAAAGATTGAACAAAGCTATTTGTCAAACAATTAACTACACATCTATTTGAAAATTATTAAGCATTGCTACAATTTTATAATTGATACAAAATACTGCTAAATTATTACTTATTAACTAATATTTTCAACTATTTACTAATCTAGATAATTCAACTTTTACAATATGTACTAATAGACAGTAGTCAGATTCTGGCATATTTTGTTCAGAGGTTAAAGGAATTTTTAAAAGATTGATAATTTCTGAAATTCTTGGATATTTTTATTATAAAACTAAAAGCTCATCATCAATTTCACTATTTATATTTTCTAGTCTTATATTCTATTTATAAGATTCTATTGAACTCAGTTTTAAAACATTCAAATTTATACATTTTTAGTATATTTAGTTTTCAGAGCATTATTTAATTTATGATAAGTCAATTTCATGAGTAAAACTATATACATTTATTTCCTCTTACTGGAAAATATTACTAATATTATCTCTTTATAAACAATTCAGAGTAATAAATCATAAGTAGTTATCAATATTATCTACTCTGAACGCCTTTTGTAAAAGTTCCTTTAAATAATCTAACCCTTATACAATTTCAATAATAACATCTTAATATGCATCTAGGCAAATTTAATAGAACTTATCAACTTCTAGCACTCCTCCACTATTAATTCTTTTAGTATCAAACTACTAAATATCAAAGCATTTTTACTTGATTTCTTAGTTTTTTTCTTTGCTTACTAAATTTTCTAGGTATTATCTTATAAATTCTATTCCTCTTGTAACCGGATAAAGCTATAAAGTGCTATCCTAGTGAATATCTAAACTAATGCCTACTTTTGAACTATGCATAAAGTTTCACATCTTCATATAAAACTAGTATATATACTAAGAGTAATCTTTCATTTATACAATTCCTCCAATCTACAGTAAACCTAAAATTACTTATACTTTTGTATTTTCCTTGTACTGGAATAGTCCTATAATATAATCTTAAAGTTTTCTAATAATAAACTTCTCCACTTAAATTTTCCCCTCAAAGTAGTCATATGTAATTTGCTTATAATCCAATTCTTATTTGAGTTAAAATTCCTGATTTCCTCGTTGGTTGATCTTATGAATTATTTTACATATCATTTTTATACTAATATTTGCATTTTAAATTTGAATCTTCATATCTTAACTTGCCAAGTTTTGAATTACATTAGAAAATTTGTTTTGCTAGTTGATATAATTCTGAAATTAAAACTATTAAACCTGTCAGTTTTATACTGCAGGCCTAGTTAGCTATCTTTTGTGTCTAGCATTTTTACCACTTGCCAAAGTTTTAGATCTGGAATTATTTCTTCTCTATCTACTGAAGCTTTGATTTAAAGCATCTTTTATTAGAATCTATGTGGTTGCTTCCATTATGACTGGTAAAGAAGGAGATTTATTTTCTTTTACAAAATTATTTATTAAAAGTTCCAAATTTTCTTGTTTTTCAATAGTTAATCTTTACTCAAAAAGCCTTACAAAGCTTCTGGTTTCTTTTTATAGGTTTTTAGTTGATAGATGGAATTGTGGTTAATAGAATTCTTCTAATGTCTTTTATTAAATTAGTTGTACTTGTTATAATTATGATATATTAGGACTATTGAATTACTGTTTGATCGTGATATTGATGGTAAATCCTTAATTTTTAGTCAAAACTGGGTATTATGCTTTATTTTGGCATTACAATGGAATATAGGGTCTTTTTTCTACTTTGAATAATTTTAGTTATAAACTATTTTCCTATTATAATGTTATTTAAGGTTTTAAGGAATTTATTTAGATTTTAAATGCAGTAGATTTGATTATCCTAGGATTCTTTTATCTTTAGCTAATATTCACAGTAATTTGCTCTTCCTTTTTAAGATTGTTTTTTATTTTAAATCATTTGTTTTCATAATTATTTGACACATGAAAAAGAAATTTGTTTTCAGATTTTAATTAACCACACTTTTCTCTCAATTTTTCAATTTTCAGTAAGCTTTATTCCAATTCTATATTATCTTTATCACTTATCAGTATCTGCATGCGTGTCTAGCTCTATATATTCAGCTAAGCCTTCCCAAACTGCTTATTTTAGTGAATCATTTAATTATTCTTAATGAAAAATTTAAATAAACTTCTAATAATATATCCTCATTCTTTACAGTGGGCTGATACTTATTTGATTAGCTGAATGTATAAAGTGATATAAATTAACTTCAGTGTATTTTGTTAACTTTTATCTAGATTTGAGAAATTATAGTCATTTCCTATATATTTTTGTTTCATAAGATTTAATCAAGCAACTAAATTTATCCCATTTTACCTTTAATTCAATGATTATATAGGCTGGAAGGAATTACTGAATTCATTTCTATATTCTTACACAATTTCATTCTATTCAAAATCTATCAAATGAGTCAAGTAATTTGGTAGTACTTCCTTTTATTATTCTAAAGAGTTATAAAGGATTACAATATCAGAAGGAAGAGTTCATTATCTAATTTGATCTTGCTAAGAGTGTATATTGCTTCTATCCGTTTAAATTCTTTGTTTTAAAGTCTTAATGTTTTTCAGATTTAATTCCTTAAAATTTGATACACTTGATTAACGCGATTTGAAGGGTTTTTAAGTGATTCTGAATCCTTACGAACTTCTGTTCTTCCTGTTAAAAAGCATAGCGGCTCATTGGTCTGGCTCTAAACTTTTCCCCTTGACTTATGTAATTCCATGGTAATTTCTGAATTTCATTTTTAAATATACAGGATTTCTAACTTAATAAAAGCACTTACAGCACTTTAATATACATCTAATTACTTTTACGATATAATTAAGAAAATGGAAACAGAAAAGAATAGAAAACAGAATTAATACCTCTTCAATGTAAGCAGATGCAGAGGTGAACTAGACCTAATAGAGCATATAATCTAATCCAATAAAAGAAGGTATAGAAAGGTTTTAAAAGGTGGCAAAATACTATGACTGGGACTGGCTCTTAATGATGATGACTACGAATTAATAAACAATAAAATAATAAACAGGTTCCCAGGCATGAAAGAAATGGCCCATAAGAAGGAATTAGACTTATGCCTTAAAACAATGTAGAAGTACTTTCCCTAGGACTACTCCTTCGTTCCCAAAACTTTCATTTTGCCCTAAGAAATGGATTAATTAACTTCAAAAATGAATGGAAAGAAGTACTTTATACTAAAGCCAAATTCAGGTAGTTAAGGGGATGGAATCTTTATTATAAAAAGCCCCAATGACTTTAAATCACATTCTTTTAGGAACTTAGACGACTACGTAGCTTAGTATTACATCCATCCTCCACTGCTTTTAAACGGTAAAAAGTTTGACTTTAGACTTTACGTATTAGTAACTTCCCTTGACCCTTTGATTGTTTATTTGTGTGATGAGGGTATTGGACGATTATGCACTATGGACTACTAAACAGTGAATAATTAAAATATACGAAATGGATTCATGCATTTGACTAATTACTCTTTGAACAAAATGAGCCCTGATTTTGTACATACTGACGAACTTTTTGAGCCTAATAATGGAACTAAGTAGACAACTACCTCTATATGAGCTGGATTAGGCATTGATAAGTAGCAATTACAGCCTTAGATACAAGAGCTAGTGGCTAAGACGATGATTGCTATGTAATCTGGGCTTATTAGTCAATATGAGGCACTTGGGAAATAGTATAATGTCAAATGCTTTCATATACTAGGAATTGATATTATGATTGACCAGTACTTAAAACCATGGTTAATAGAGATAAATGCTAATCCATCTTTACGGATCGATTATGAGGTTGAGGAGTCACCTGGAGTATATAATAAACTTCCTAGTGATATCGATTTATTTGTTAAATAAACAGTAGTGTAAGACGCTCTATGCATTGCAGTAAAATCTACTGAATGGCAGCTTAATAACGAGGAGTTTAAGTCTTATAAGAGAGTTGTGCCCTTGGGGTAAGAGTATGAGCACTAAGGAGAGTTTATTAAGAGGATGCTTAACATATACAAGTACTTACAGTCTAATAGGATTGTACTGGGATTATAGAGCAATAGATTTAGAAAAATAAGAGACTTATTGCCCTTTAGAGCTTAAGTTGCAGAATTAGACATAATGTTTAGATCTATGATGCGGCTAGAAGAAGGAAATTTAATGAACTTTGTAGTTTTCATGAGAGCCTTGGAAAGATTGGCTGGTATGATGCAAAATGAGGCGGAAACTCCGTACCAAAAGATGAGTTTGTTCTTAAACGCGATTGAAACAAGAATCAATTAGTTTTTACCTTATAATTTAATACTCTCTCTAACAAATCTTTATCATGTTTCTAAGGATAATCAAAAATCAGAAATATCTCATCCTCTACTTCAAATAGACTAAAGTCCTTGTATTCTGATGATTGTAATTAAGTTATTTGGGAAGGGCTGATTTCAAGTTTATCTTATGCACATTGCATGAAAATTTTATCAAACTCTTCATTATAGTAAATCTGCCTTACTAAGCCGGCTTCTAGTCTTTTTGTTACTGTTACTGTGTAGTAATCCGTCCCAAAAATTAAACAGCATGATAGGATTGACAGAAGACTCGCATTTCCTGATAGAAGAAAGTAAGAACCGGCGAATCCAGATAGAATTCTAGCACTGTGAACCATTGGAGTAAAGGGAGATCTTCCTAAATGTTCGTATATCAATTTACCCTAGTTTTGGGAGAAATTACGAATTGCTCGGAATCTAAGCATTTTATTATAATGTACAAAATTTTGTTTTAAATACTGTTTTTTGGCTTATTATAGTAATAGAATTGCTCAATGTTCTCTTCTCCTAGTATTTTCTCTATTTCTGGTATACTTTCTAACATTTCCATACATGCTCTGTC
>CAKKTI010000401.1:2854-15231 GCA_920105805.1 Condylostoma magnum
ATTCTACTATTAGCTATAGTTTTTAGTATTTGTATAGGATGATCTTTATTCTTAATAGCTCTTTCTGAGATAATGACCAAACTAACTACTCCTTTAATCAATGCAATTGAGCCCTAGGCGATTAGATTATCCCATAGATAAATAGTGCTTTCTACATCAACTACATTTATAAACAGTTATATAAGAATTTATAAAGAGAAAAAATCACAGAAGTCATTAGGAGGTAGGCATGCTTCCTGTATTGAAGGCATTACAAATTCCAATAGGGCTGATATCACAGTACTTTCGATGTAAAATCCATTTAAAGAATTGCCCCGTTTACCTCCTACGTAAAAATCAGGCAGTAGCCATCGCTCTATCAAATAACTAAGCATTCCAAAGGCAGATTGCTCATCCATGAACATAAGAAGCCAAACCGCTACATAATTCAAACCTTAACAGTAGCCTATATTAGAATTTCTAATACAAAAGGCCTTTAGAACATTTTCAATATTTTCCTTGTATGTTGGCTACTTTATTCTATTCAGTATTTCATGCATTTCTCAATCAAAAACAGAGGGATCAGTTCTACCTGTGAAGACGTCTTTGTAGATTGCTTCCTAGTCCTCAATCTACAGCATCTGGTTTAAATAATTCCCTATATCACCTATTTATTACAAGAACTACTAAGCTCCACTTGAAAGCATCCAATGCATTCCTTTTTATGTTAGTACATTTCACTGTATTTATTAATCACTTATCAGTTTTTCCAGTCTTTGAATATAAGAACTACAAATATCACAAACTGGCACTTATTCTCTTGGCTCTGGCTATGAATACAGAATTGCTGTACTTTTAGTGCAATTTTCACAAAACACATCAGTGCATCGAGGACATAAAACCTTAAAAGATAATTCTTCTCCACATCCGTAGCATATTTTAGCTTGTTAAACTTTGTATAGAATTTGTTCTTCGTCCATTTAAAAATCTAGGCTTATTACATAGATAAAAATGACAGCTATAGGAATAAAGCTTGCTCTAATTTTCCTAGTTTCTGCTTAGCTTGATTATAGTTCGCAGGGTTCATGGGGAGGGAACTGCCAAAATGGGAACTAATCCCCTATAAATATCGATAGTACTGCAGATTTGACATGAAATGATGATACAACTGGCAATGTGTACTATTAAGCGAATTTTAGTGAACTTAATGTTCAATTTTAGAAAAATAGTGTTGAATTATGATCTGATGCTGCATGGGGGACACTTCAAAGGTCAACCGAAAGTAATAGTGCACAAAATTCTATATAATAGATTCGATTTCATACACCTTCTGATCACTAGATTGGCGGTGTATAGTACAGCTTAGAAATGCATATTATTAGATAAGACTACATTCTGTCTATTTTATTCGATAGTTCAACAGATACAACTAACAGTTTTCTAGACTAAGTACTCAATGCGATAGATACTACAGGGACTGTAAATTTAGATGAATTATTTGGAAACACATGCTTATTGAAAAGCTTCTATGAATATACAGGAACTTAAACAATACCTGACTGTGATGTAGTTACTCAAGTAGTTTATGATCAAGTTTAAACAATGTCAGCTGCTCAATTAGCATCATTTTAAGGTCATATAACAGGTAATCCTAATAATAGGGATATATAAGTAGGGAATTCTAGAGCATTAACTCATTACCAAGCCGATTATGTATCAACTCTACTAACTACCGCTTTCCCAACTTCGATAACTAGTTATACCGCTTTTACTATTGAGGTTTAGACATGCAACAGTCTGAATGCACCAACTGAAGCATTCATTTTAGCAGAAAATTGCGGAATATATGGCACTTTAAATGTATTATTCTCAAGTGGTACAGCAACATTTGATGATATTTACTGTGGTTTAGAAGATGTAGCTCCAACTTTTAAGATATATACTGATGGAACATGGATTTGGTCTTAAACAGCATAATTTGATATATAAGGAGATTCGTTAAAAGAACTATATTTTGAAACAATTTCTGATATAACTATAAATACTACAGAAAATATACAAGTAAAGTCACGAAATAGGAGTAATTAAATTTTATCAGACTTTACTGGTAGTATTGATTTAACTGTAATTTCAGATAATTCGAGTGCTTAATATTCAATAACTAGTCCTGTAACAGCTATTAATGGAGTTGCTACTGTAACTTTTAGCTCCTCTGCCGTAGGATTTTACATAATATAGGCAACTACTTCCGGTTTGTCAAATACCTATACATCGAATAAATTTTATGTAAATGCTGACTCAGCAGACTACTTTATTGACATTAAAGCGAAATCAACAACAGTGTACAATAATCAGCAATTTTACTTAACAGCAACTATAAAATACCAAACCAACTAAATCTATCCTTATTAAGATTTTAACATACAACTAACATCTTCTAATGGCTCAATATCTGGTACTACTACTTAAACTATAGTGAATAGCCAAGCTTTATTTGATGATATTTCAGTTTCATTGGACTTATCCTCAAACACTACTACTGATATAACAGCAACATGCCTAGATTGCAGTTTTTCTATTAGCACAAGTTTTGTTACTCTGAATGTTGAGGAATTCCTTGGTTGGAATATTGAAGTAGAATCTAGTATACAACCAGCGGCTGGGGCATCTGGAGACTCATTTACTCTGGATTTAAAACTATCTAAGTAGCCCACCGATGATGTTACTATTAACTCTAGTACTAGTGATTCAAATTTACTTAATATTACTCCTTCATCAATAACATTTACTACTGCTAATTATAACACTGTTTAAACATTCACAGTGGATATTCCTCATAGTGCATTTGAGCATATTACCGATTAAGTTAGTGTGGAAAATGTTATATTCAGTACTACATCAAGTGATAGTGGGTATTAAAATAACTAAGCTTTTATTCTATGTGAGGAAAATGTGTCTAATTAGATATAAGTAGTTGTTTATAAGGAAAATCCGGTTTATATATAGGTAAGTAATGATACTATAGTAGCATAGGCAAATACAAGCTACTAGATTTCTATTAAACTATCAAAATCTCCAAAATAAAACTCAAAAATAGTGATTTAATCATAAAATCTTGTATATTCACCTTCAGAGATTCTGTTCAACAACTCTGACTTTGATACTGAGTAAACTTTGACAATACAGACTCCTGATACACAATCCAGTTTCTAGTCCTATACAATTAACCTCTCTTTGGAAGCCACTTCAGGAAATAATATACATCATACTTCACAATAAATAACAGTTTTAATAACTCAATCTCAAGAATCTCCAATAATCCAGCAATCTCACCCGATTCTACAAGAAGGCCAATCAACTACATATACCCTCACTCTTTCATCCCTGGCAATCTCCAGCACAACGATTACTTTAAACACATCAAGCGATTCAGTATTTACAATCACCCCTAGCCAAGTCACCTTTACCTCTCAGAACTAATCCTTCAATATACAAATAACTCATAAATCCCCAAACTAATTCCAGGACGCAATGATATACACCCAATACATAACTCACACATCATCAATCCCTTCAACAGCGTTTACAATAGGAGAGCAACTCCCAGTACATATAATAAACCCCTGCGACCCAGGCCAATGATCAGATCCTCCATCCTCCGGCCAATGTGTTGACTGTCCTGCAGGCTTCCAATGTCCCTCTCCAAGTAAGGACAAGATTGAATGTAGCAATGACACTTACAGTTTATCAGGAATGGCTACTTGCGCTATATGTCCAGGAGGCAATCAATGCACTACATCTACAATTACTCCATGCAGTACTGGGTAATACTCACTACCTGGGGACACTACTTGCCACGATTGCCCTCGTGGGTCAGTATGTCAAGACAGTGGCAATCTTCCTTAAGAGTGTCCATTGGGAACTTATAACACTGCAGATAATGACGTAACTTGCTTAATTCCTTCAAGTGGAGATGTAGCACTCACTTAAGACTCAGACCCGGTGACTTGTTAACCTGGGTTTTATGCAGAATTCAATAGATGTAGGAAATGCTTACCTGGGTTCAAGTGTCCTAATACAACTAAAACTGGTATAGAGCCGTGTCCTATAGGCCATTACTCACCCGGAGGTACTATTGACTGTACCGAGTGTCCAGCCGGGCATTTTTGCTCTAGATTTGCTGATTTAGGAGTTTGCTAGGAGGGTAGTTACTCAGAAGCAGGTTGGGGAGCATGTGCACCGTGTCCTTATGATAAAATTTGTAGTGGAGGGAATGTTGTTTTAGATTCTTGTGATTATTTCATACTTGGTGATACCTCATGTAGATAATGCCCTGTTAATTATCAATGCAGCACACCTAATAGACCAGTGGAGTGTGGATAAGGATAAGTGTCAACTCTAGGCTAATTAGACTGCACGGATTGCAGTAGTGGGTAATTTGTAAAAGATGAGTGTTATGACTGTCCATAGGGTTACTACTGCCCTAGTATATACAGTGAACCGTTATTGTGTCCTTTAGGAATGTACTCAACTGGTAGTTAAACGATTTGTTTAAAGATAGATGACAATTTTACTTCTACTTATGGAGAGTCTAGTCAAACCGGATAAACTTGCTAATATGGCTTTACTTGTACTACTACTGGACCTAGTGGAGGAATTGTTCCTTAGCCCTGTGCACCAGGTACTAAAAGAGGATCTGCAGATGGAACCAGTTGCTAGAACTGCTTATAAGGGTATTACTGTCCCGTTGCTTCGTTCTCTGAGCTATCTTTTCCCTGTCCTCCTGGGTATTATTGCTAAGAAGGGACTAGTTATCCTTCGATCTGTTAAGTTGGCACGTATCAGCCTAACTGGGGAGCTGTATAATAAAACGATTGCTTGGATTGCAGTGATGGTTATTACTGCCCTACAGGATCTCACTAAATGCTGCCATGTCCTGCTGGATTTTACTGTAATAGTAGCTCAACATCACCAATTCCATGCAGTGCTGGTACTTTTTCGCCTGATATAATGCGTACTGCCTCCTCCTCTTGTAAAGTGTGTCCTTAGGGGTATTACTGTACTGAGGGATCCTCGTACCCTGAGCAATGTGAACAAGGCACTTATGGTTAAAGCACCGGGCTGTAGCAATCTAGCAGTTGCACTCCTTGTCCATCTGGCAAATACTGTCCATTCCATCACATGATTGAGCCATATGACTGTAAACCGGGCCACTATTGCCCTGAAGGTGCATCATTTCCTACACCATGCAACAATAAGAACAAAATTAACGATAGTACAAGCCTTACTTCTAATTCTGGGTGCTAAAGTAGTAATTGCCCAGCTGGATTTTAATGTGTATAGGGTGCAAGCCATACATTCAAGCCTCCTCAACCATGCCCAAAGGGTTATTATTGTCCAGAAGGCTAAGATTTCTAACCATGTCCAGCTGGTACTTATTCTAACAAAAACTACCTAAAATCACAGTCAGAATGCAGTGACTGTCCAGCTGGCTTTGCATGTCCCTAAGCTTCAACACGTCCTTAATTATGTGGAAGAGGCTACTATTGCCCTATAAGAACTGAGTCTTAGACATAATTCCCATGCCCTGACGGTACATACTCAAACAAAAACAATCTATAGGACGTAAGTCAATGCAATCTTTGCCCTCCTGGCTACTTCTGTGATAACTAACCAATACTAGAGCCTTTAGAATGCCCAATAGGTAAATATCAGCCTCTTTACGGCTAAGCACAATGTGAAAGATGTGATGCAGGGTATTACTGTCCTACCAAAGCAATGAGCTATCAACTTCCATGTCCTAAAGGTTAATTCTCTAGTATATAGTCATCCTAGTGCACGGATTGCACTAAAGGTCATTACTGTCCATATGTTTCAACAACAGAGTAATAAAAGGACTCAAATCTATGCCCAGCTGGCTTACATTGTCCCGAAGGTATGGCTAACCCTAATAATATACAAGATCGCTGCTAAATTGGTCATTACTGTATTCCAAGCAATCCGGATCCAATTGAATGTCCTTTAGCTACACTGCGGGCAATTCCAGGTGCTAAGAGTGAATAAGACTGTGAATAAGTGCAAGCAGGCTACTATACAGTGGGCACTGGCAACTCCTAAGCTAAAATATGCCCAGTTGCACATTACTGCGAGGCAGGAACAGGCATAGCATCATCCTGTAGTCCAGAAACAGACTGTCTATCGCCTTGCCCCAAGGGTACATTTAGAAGAATACAAGGAGCTAGAAGTGAAAGTGAGTGTACAACCTGCCCTGCAGGTTATTTTTGCGAAGTAAAGTCATCATAACCTACTTTATGCTCAGTTGGCCATTACTGTCCTGAAAGCGCGCCTAATAATGATCCAGTAGAGTGCCCAGAGGGAACTTACAACCCTGATGAAGGAATGGCAAGAGAAGAGGACTGTACTCCATGCCCTCCTGGTAAGTATTGCTAAGGAGCTGGTTAGAATAGTTTTACTGGAGACTGTGATGCTGGATACTGGTGTAAATATAGAGCAACTAGTCCTACACCGACTGATGGGATTACTGGGGAGGTGTGTCCAGTATGGGGGTATTGTACAACCGGCACTCCTTATCCAGAGTACTGTGATGTAGGGATGACTAAGGTTAACTCAGGAAGTACAGGAGACACAGATGCCACTGCTTGCTAAGACTGTCCGTAAGGGTATTATTGTATAGGTTAGATTTAAGAGCAATGTGCACCTGGGTTTTACTGCACTGGAAAAGCATATCATGACAGTTAAAATATTTCATAGCCTGGGTACTACTCAGGAGCAGGAGCATCGTAATAGGAAGAATGTTAGCCTGGTACTTATAACAACGCTGTAGCTTAAAGCCAGTGTAAGTAGTGCCCTAAAGGATTTTACTGTGATTCGGTAGCTATGAAAGTAGGCACAGTATGTACTGCAGGTCATTATTGCCCTGAATCCTCTGCAAATCCTAGTCCATGTCCAATAGGAACGTATAATAAACAAACTGGACTTACTCAAAGTGCGGAATGTGCGGAGTGTCCTAATGGTTATGCATGTCCTTCTGAGGGTCTTTAAGACTATACATAACTATGTGATGAGGGGTATTGGTGTTTTAGAAGAGCAGTTGCCTAAAATGGATTCTCAGACACAGATAACTATGGAGTATGTCCTCAAGGTCATTACTGCCCCTAAGGAACAGCAGATCCAGTTCCATGCCCAGCTGGCAAGTTTAACCCAAATTCTTCAAGTGTAAATGATACTGCATGTTAAGAATGCACAGCAGGCAGCTACTGTGCAGGTTTAGGCCTAAGTGCTCCTACTGGACTATGCTTTGAGGGGTATTATTGTGAACTAGGCTCTAAAAGTCCTACATAGAATCTATGTGAGGCTGGTTATTACTGCTAAGAAGGAAGCTCTGTGCAAACACCATGTGATGCTGGTACATATCAACCTAATGAAGGCTAGGCTTCTTGTTTACCTTGTCCTCCTGGGTTTTATTGCGAATAAGGTGCTATTAACTATATAGCAACACCATGTGGTCCTGGGTATTACTGCTAGGAATCTACTCCAGCCTTAGATAGTAGCAACGAGTGTCCTATCGGAACTTATAATGAAAACACTGGTTCTAAGTACTAATAAGCTTGTGTTGATTGCGAGCCTGGACATTATTGCGATGTTAGGGGATTAGACCAACGTAAAGAATGTAATGAGGGGTGGTATTGCTAAGTATAGGAAACTACAGGGACTCCAGTAGGCAAATAATGTCAGTAAGGGGAATTTTGTCCTGCAGGTAGCACTCATCCTATAGAATGCTCAGCTGGGAAGCTTTGTACTTAGAGTGAATTAGCAAGTCCTGATAGTAATTGTCCTATAGGAAGTTACTGCTTATCTGGCGTGCAAAGTAGTTGTTAGACGGGATATTACTGTGAATTGTAAAGTCCATCGTAGGTTCCATGTCCAGCTGGTACTTTTAACCCGGATTAGTCCTAAGGAGCCTTGGAGGATTGTTAAGATTGTACTTAAGGCCATTATTGCGATTAAGTTGGATAGAGTGTTGTAGGACCTGAATGTGTTGGGGGATGGATATGTCCCGAGGGATCTAAGATGTATAGAGTTTAAGGAAATGAATGTGATGCTGGATTTTACTGTCCATAGGGAAGCTGATAAATGTAAGAATGTGAAGCTGGAAGTTATTAGGACTAAATTTTGTAATCAAGCTGTAAAAGTTGTCCACCTGGATATTATTGTGATGCTGTGGATTTAAGTGCTAGGAAAACTTATGTTGATTGTCCTGCTGGGCATTACTGTACTGAAGGGACTTAGTCTGATAATTAGTATCCTTGTGAATCAGGTACTTACAATCCTAGATAGCTGGCGTATAATGAAAGTTATTGCTTAGATTGTCCAGCGGGGAAATATTGTACAGGAGCTCAGGCGAATCCAGATAATATTTGCACAGGAGGATATTACTGCCCTCCAGGCTAATCCTAAGCAACTCCATCTTAATACGAATGCCCTATAGGATACTATTGTCCTGAAGAATCAACTGAGCCATTTCTCTGTTCTCCCGGTAAAGCTTGTACATTAAGAGGTCTTTCCACTCCAAATGCAGATTGCTAGGCCGGTTATATCTGTATATAAGGCGCTTAAACTCCCACTCCGACAGACAATACTACAGGAAGACTATGTAAAGCAGGCCATTACTGTCCTATAAATTCTTTTACGGACACTCCGTGTCCAATTGGTACTTATAGCAACAGCTAAGGAAATACTGAAGTAGAAGACTGTACTGATTGCGATGCTGGCTCTTACTGTGATATTTTAGGAGCTACAAGTCCTACTGGCCTATGTGACCCTGGGTTTTATTGTCTTACAGGTCAAACATCCTCAAAACCTGATACTATATGCTCTGAAGGAACCTACTGTGAGGCTGGGGCAACTCAAGAAACACCTTGTCCTGCTGGAACTTACAACGATATCAAAGGAAGATCAGAATGCTTTTAATGCCCATAAGGATACTACTGTTCAGGTGGAAGCAATGACCCTGTAATTTGTGATGAAGGTCATTTCTGTGAAATTGGGTCTTCATAGTAGCAATAATGTGAATAAAACACTTATAATATTACTAAAGGATAATTTTAATGCAAATCTTGTCCACGAGGCTTTACATGTGAGGGATTAGGTACTCAAACACCTATAAACTGTCCAGCTGGTTATTATTGCCCTGGGGAAGAATCTGGTAAGGTGTTTTGCCCCTAAGGAACTTATTCAGATTAAGTTGGACTATACTCAGAAACATAATGCAAATAGTGTCCTTCTGGTAATTACTGTTTTGATGGGTAAATACAAGGGCAATGTGAGGCTGGATATTATTGTATTTCTGGAAATAATACTCCTGATGGTTCAAGTGATATAGGAAAAGGTGAAGTATGCCCAATTGGACATTACTGTCCAGAGGGAACTAAAGTGCCTAGTCCGTGTGTATAAGGAAGAATTACTGATGGACCTGGGAAAACAACATCTGATGATTGCATAGAATGTACTGCAGGTTATTACTGTATAGACGGGGAGCCTGTTCCATATCCATGTCCTATTGGATCTTATTGTCCCTAAGGATCTCAACAACCTATAGACTGTGCTATATACCAATACTCTCCTTAACCACTGCAAAGTGAAGAGACTGCATGCTAGCCTTGTCTAGGCGGATATACCTGTCAAGAGTACGGAGTTGGTGATCCTACCAGATTCCCGTGTCAACCTGGATTCTACTGTCCTGGTGGAGACTAAAACAAGGAACTATGCCCTGCTGGAACTTGGGGTCCTATCCACAATGCAAGCAGTGCCTCTACATGTTTAGTATGTCCAGCAGGTAACTGGTGCGGCGAAGGTACAATAAGCTATGAACCCTGCGAGGAATGGAGATGGTGTCCAGATGGTACTAAAACTCCTAATTAGGACTGTGAGGGTGGTTCCTACTGCCACTATGCTACAACTGACCCTTCTCCCTGTCCAGCTGGATATTACTGCCCTCGTTACAACCCTTCTGCTTCAGAGTCTCCTCCTCTACGATGTCCTGTTAAAAACTACTGTCCAATTGGCTCCGCTGAGCCAACTCCTTGTCCTCTAGGATCTATTTATATAGAGGTATCAAATCGAAGGTTTTTTATAGAGTCGTGTGCTACTTGTCCTGCAGGATCTTATTCTAGTGATGATTAGAGTTAATGTTAACCCTGCTCCGCAGGGTATGTGTGCTTAGATGGAGCTACGTCGGCAGAGCCGACTAATGTTGACACTTAAAGAGGATATGAATGCCCCCCTGGATTCTACTGTCCCGAAGGGTCAGGAGAACCTACTCCATGTCCTGCTGGTACATATAATGAAAACTCTAAAGCTATTGCAATTGAAGAGTGTATATTGTGTCCTTCTGGAAGCTATAATGATTAAGCTGGATAGGCTGGGTGTTATTCATGTGGGCCTAATGCTAATTCTGATGCTGGGTCACTTACTTGTGATTGTGATGGGGATAATAGAGCTTATTTGAAAAGAGATGCTACTTGTAGATGTGAGCCGTTGTACTAGTATTTCAGGGATGGAGCTACCAAGGCTACTAGGGATTCTGGGGAGGACTGTGTTACTATGACGTTTCCTAATTGCGCGGAAAATGAGTTTTTGAATTACAAGGGAGAATGTTAAGTAGAGGAAGATTGCGATTCTTATTGTATTGGGGAAGGAGGAAGCTAGAATCCTGGAACTGGTGTTTGCAAGTGTAATAGAATCGTTACTTATAATGATGTATGTGATAATGAATGCAGGGCTGGTACTATTCAGGTTTCTTTAGAGCCATCCGGGCTATTTGCTCTGTATAATCCTAAATATGAGTCAACTATATACGAAGATTTCTAAAGTACTGAAGGGTATACTGGTATTATAAAACATGTTGAAGAATACTCAAATAGAGTACATTCTATATAAATTGATTCAACAGGGGCTTTTGTATCAGATCTTCAACCGTCGACTATTTTAAATACATTGTTCTAATAATCTAATACAACTTAAGACGATACTGATTAAGACGCCTAAACTGATTAAGACACTCAAACTGATTAAGACACTCAAACTGATTAAGACACTTAAAATAATACTAGAAGACTTTAAACTACAAGCTTAGTCTTATCTAACCCTGTAATGTGTCTTAATATAGGAGAAAGCCTGATTTTTGAAATTCCATCTAGTGACCACTTTCCTGTATATGTTAAAGACTCATTACTTAACAGCAATCCTGAATTTGACTATGGGCCATTTTTATAACTAGAAAAGGTCATAAACGATGCATAATCTTCAGTAAAGAGCTTTGGATATACTTTTCTGTAAGCAGGGACATTCACCTTTGCAGATTCCTCAAATCCAACAAATCTCCTCCTTATTTCTGTTTTAAATGAATTTTAATAATGTGAAGAGCCTTAAATAAGAGAAAGATGGGAAGGATCCTTAAGTTTAATAGGAGCAACATAGGACAATGACATTACATATGATGTTGATTGGCTACTCTTTGGAATTTTCCTAACATTCATCCTGATTTTTGTCGTATTTTTGCTGTGCATTCACTGTTTCCATAGAATTAGTAGAAAGATTGCAGCCATTCAAAAATAATAAACTGAAATTAGCAACAGTAATGAAGTTGATGGTGTTTTAACTGTAAACATTATGGGAGTTGTTGGAGATAGTAAAAACTAAACTGTCACATTCTTAAAACCTAAAATATTCGAAGAAATACAGAAAAAGATTGAAAAGAACATCGATTTACTCAGAAACAGGCTTAATGAAGGTATGCAGAACGAAGACTAATAACTAAAAGAACTACAATCGGCTTTAAGAGGAATAAAAAATGTCCTTATATCATCAGTTAACCCAAATCACGAAGTACTGGACTTAGTTCCTGTTGATCAAAGACAAGCTGAAATGCCAGTTATAGATAATGATGACAGTTAAAATGATTAAATAAGAAGACAGATACTTTTAAACAATGAGCTGTCAGAATAGGAAAAGAATGACTTAATAAATGAGCTACAGTTAAATGTACAAAAAGTAGAAGCTTAATTAGCAGAGGACAGAGCAGTATAAGACAGTTCATTGAGGAAAAGATTAGAGGAAAGAAACAAGCGTAGAAAGCAACTACTAGACCAGAAAAAGGATTTAAAGAGTGAGTAAGATAAACTGTATAATGTTTTGAATGACAAAATGTATGATGCAACACGAACAATTAACAATGAAAACAAAAATTACGAAAGAGAAAAGAGAAAATTAAGAGAAAATGCTTTGGGGGATGCTGCTAAAAATGTATATAAAAGACTAAAACAAGACATTAAAAACTAACCTGAGAGAGAACAGCAAATAAAGGACGAATACGAAAG
>CAKKTI010000402.1:0-20180 GCA_920105805.1 Condylostoma magnum
GTTTCTGGATGGGTTTTATAAGTTCCATACTCTTACTTTCTTATCATATCCACCTGATACTATGAGTTATTCACTTCTTGAAATGCAAACTGAGTATACACTAGAATCATGTTGACCAATGATTGTGTTTCTTGATGGGTTTTATAAGTCCCATACTCTTACTTTCTTATCATATCCACCTGATACTATGAGTTATTCACTTCTTGAAATGCAAACTGAAGATACAACATCATCATGTTAACCAATGATTCTGTTTCTTGATGGGTTTTATAAGTTCCATACTCTTACTTTCTTATCCCTTCCACCTGATACTATGAGTTATTCACTTCTTGAAATGCAAACTGAGAATACACTAGAATCATGTTGACCAATGATTCTGTTTCTTGATGGGTTTTATAAGTCCCATACTCTTACTTTATTAACTTCTCCACCTGATACTATGAGTTATTCACTTCTTGAAATGCAAACTGATAATACCCAACCATCATGTTAACCAATGATTCTGTTTCTTGATGGGTTTTATAAGTCCCATACTCTTACTTTCTTATCCCTTCCACCTGATACTATGAGTTATTCACTTCTTGAAATGCAAACTGATACTACACTTTAATCATGTTGACCAATGATTCCTTATTTCCACTTTTGTTATTGGAATTACTTTTGTTGTAATTCTAGTTGTCTTGCTTAGTATCTTATGTATTCTCCAGCTTTTACAACAGCTCTCACTGGATTCACTCTTGAACACCTCATAATCCATTCTAAACTTCTATTAGCTTTCTGATCTGTTCTGGCAAAAACAAGTTACCATGATATTTCTCCAAATGTTTTAAGCTTTACTCCCATCAGATCATCAGGATTCACTCTTTTTATGATTTCTTTGGCTTAATCACTTGATTTTACCAATACATCCAAATATTTCAGATACTTGGTTTTAATCTGATTCTCTCTCATAAAGTCGCAAATGAAGGTATCTATCGTAGGTTAGCAAGTTATTGTGAACAGTTGGTAAATTTAGACTGTTCTCCTAAGTTTGGTGCCTGGATTAGATCCTTCTAGATTCTTCCATAGAGCTACAAAGTTGTTTTAGGTGAAGATTTGACCTTTTAGAATGCTTTGAACTTCGCTTAGATCAGGCCATCCCTTATGTTGATGATTTGCTTGGTAGAATTACTAGAAATCGAAGCCAGCTACTAGGTTTCTGACGATTGGTCCAATACATTTTTCCATTTTTATATAAAATTGTTTACACAGACTTTTAAGTTTATGTAGCTTTGAGTATTTAGATTATATAGTACTAACTTATTCTGGGTAGATCAATTTCTTAAGTATATCTCCTAAAGAAAAGAGTTTTTACCCCTACAAAATAAGAATTACTACACTACTCATGAAATTATTACAAATACTTGAAGTTCTTTGTTTTGATACTTTACTAAAGTGCTTTAAAATAATTACTACCTTTAATGTACTAAATTATTAATGTTGATTAACTTGCATATTTCTCTTGTTATATTTTATAATACACTGTGCTTAAATACATATCATGTTAAAATACTCATATGTTTCCTTACTCAGATAAGCAATTAAATCTTTTGAACTGATAAATTCTGCATTGTTTCCTTATACCTATGATTTATAAACCCATTTTACGTATATATTATAGTTGTCATACTATTCGGTAATATCAAGTATACTAAATTACATAAACAAATATTTGTATTTTTATTAGATCAGCTTAAAAAGCAATTGATACTGATCTAATACCATTTATTATGTTTTAATTCCTACCTCTTATAATTAACTATAATAATTCTAACTTAGCTATCAATATAGTTTACTATTTTAGGTATTCCTTCGTCAAATCTAGCAATATTATCTAATCATTTTCAACAATACTCATTTATCCTCTTAAGTAATATATATAATCTCTATACTCTTTTGAAGCTCAGCGTAGCTATAAGATTGAGGTTCTTTTGGTACTTCAAATTAACCTTTTAACAATTATATTTCTTATTATTATCATTTCCAGGAATTTAAGTTATCTAATATTTATGAAATGTAGTGATAAGTTACTTATTTCTTTATTTTAGGAATTTTGAAAGTTTTGTAAGCTATCAATACTAGTTTCATTGTCCATAAGTATTCGATTTACATTGATTTATATTAAATGATACTAATAAGTCTACTTTAAAGTATATTATGAGATGCACCATATGTTCTCACTAGTTTACATTAATTATAAAAGTTGTATTTTATATCCTATCAATTAGCACTTAAAGCTATTGTAGATAAGTAGAAGTCTAAAATAAGATATATAAGTAGAAGTCTTGGTAACTTCTATCTTATTGTTTGCTCACACCTAGAAGACTTAAATAAAGTAAAATGAGCCTTAGCATCTCTAATAATATGTGTTATGCATAGTGTCTCTTATCTATTAGATTACAATGGTAAGCTTCAGATACTAGATATTGCAATTTATTTTAGAAACCTTATTATCTGCGCATATTTTCTGGACTAATCTTTAAGCTTTCTAGAGCCTAATTATTATCTTACTAAGATATCTTTTAAACTATAACTACTCGGAATTTTAATACTATTAAGGCTCCATGACGAAGGGATAAAAGTATCTAGCAATCTATTAGCTTAATCAAATCATAGGTTTCTAATTCTTTCTAGGCAGCAGCTATAACAAAAATCTTTTAGTTAAATGACTAGCTGAACCCTTAATTATATTAAACCTTAACATTCTGTATAAGTAACACAATTTCTCTTCTGTCTTACAAGCGTTATAATCTAAGTCTTTAGGATTGTGACTTCAGATTATACTAAATTTTATAAACTATTCAGATGATAAAGTGAATCTCCTATTATTATAGCTCCAAAGAGTAGTCATGGAGTGCTCTTGTATTAACTTAGTATAAAATCACTCTTTAAAGCAGCTAACACTCCATTATATACTAGCAAACCTAATATACCTTAAAAAACAAGTATTTAAGAAAGGAAGATTTGGCTTATTTATAAGAATAATTTAGAAAATGAAGAGTGTCATAAGCAGAGACTGTAAGTTAATTGTATTGGCACCATTTGATAAATTATCTAAAATTCATATCACTCATAACAACTCAACGGGTTTATTACTGCTTGCTTATGCTCCTTTTTCATTAAGATTATCTCTATATCTCTGTATTGTCAAAATGAACCTTTCTTATTTGTTTGCCCATGTTCGCATTTCTACACTGCTGATTTAGTTAGGGATAAATTAGTCCCATTAGCTGTATGATGCAAAGTTTTACTAAACATCAATAAATATACAAACCACCAAGCTCTAATATTCTGTAGAATATTAAATAGATTTAACCTAGAAATCCTCTAAAATATGTAAACGTTCTTTCAAGCTATATAAAATCTCATTTAACAAGGCAGTGTGTAAACCCAGTGAAGCAAATTCTATATACTGCATTAAATTAAGCCATACAACCCTAATCATTCATTTTGATATACGGTCTTAGGTGATTTGGAGTTATTTTATACAGGATTCTAGACAAATAAGTTAAAAGATTTCATACACTCTGTTTTAATACTCTAGGCATGAGTAGATCTAGCTGTCCACTTTTCCATACATCGCAATCCACTAAGTTAATTATTTCTTCCCTGATTCCCATTACAAATACATAGATGTGTGCTGGTTGGTCACTCTTCAGGAGGATACATTGCAGAAATATACACTGTAAAATATCCAGATTAAATTCAACAGTTAATATTTCTCTCACCAGCAGGAATTACAGGAATAGATCAAGATTTCAACTTAAAAAATGAAAGCTGACTGTTAGACTAGCAATGTTTGTTATTGCAAAATGATTGTGTTACCATATCAATTGTTATTCTTAGGAGATTTTTGCCATTATCTGGTGTTTTTTCTAGGTTTTACTCTATATATAAAATCAAGACTGAGGATAATATAAAGAAAGAGTCTCTAATCGACTTTTTAGAATAAATTCAACTGCCACCAGGCAGTTCAGAGTATGGACTTATTTTTACATTTGTTCCCGGAGGGTAACCGATAAGACCTGCGAAAGACTGGTACATCTGGAAATTCCAATTGAGTTTTTGTACGGAGACAAAGACAATTTTGAATCGAGACGCTTTAAATTTCAGAGAGAGTAAAGCAACCAGTCCATGTAAGAATTCTACCAATTAGAGAGCATCATTTTTACTGAGACAACCCAAAACAGTTCGGAGATTTAAATCTAAACTACTTAATAATCCAGCTTAAATTATCTGCTTGTCTATGTAAAATGGAACATTATAAACCAACCTAATCCCCAAAACTGCTAAATTTCAATTATTTTATCCAGAATTACTAGATAAATTGAGTCTTTTATGGGGACTAAGGAACTCCTAATACTCAGTATCATTTAAGGGATTTAGTTTTTACCTTTAATATCAAAATCAAGATGCGTGATAGATCGTTGGAATGGTCAATTAATCGGTCTTACTGGGAGATATTCGAGATCCCTAGAAACATACAAGAAAAGAGGACATAGGATAAACGTTCCGTTAATACCAAACAAACAGTATATGGAATAGATTGTAGTGGAAAATAAACTTATGAAGATTGGAAATTACATACAGACTCTAGCAAATTGCAGGGATATTTGCCGTAATTATGTACTTTTGAGGAAGATGTGTAAAAGGGATATATATACAAAATAACTTGTGGAAGAACAACTGATAAGAGACTATGTGGGGCATGAGCCAGGTGCTTCAGAATTAAACAAAGACACTGATTTATCGTAAGTGAGAACTGTGTGTAATACTTGAGAAATAACTACAAATATACTATAAGTTTTCGCATCTTCTAGCAGATTAATATTCCTAGATGGGAGCTCATTCTTGTTTGTGAGAACACCTTTTCTGCATCTGAATGATACGATGCTATAATACAGTCCTACAATGACTCATTATTTAGTACTGAAGTTCTGCAATTCAACTCCAGTTTTCCTGTACGGGAGAACAAATATACTAAACTACTCTCCAACGGCTAAAAATACTCCAATAAAATATACAAAAGTCTAAAAATATCACAAAGAAGTTTATATATCAGACTGATGATTTAGTCTAAAACAGCTAATAAAGAAATATACCAGATTCTTAGATTGTCAAGGTTCAAGGGCAATTAGCCGACCGATGGGTTCTAGTAGCCATGCATTTCACCTAAGTTTAGATAGGCAAAAGCTTAAAAAATCAAGGCTATTTCTTAAGGTTAAAAATCGTATTATACATAGAACTTAAATTGCTGATGATATTGGACTATCAGGGCTGAGATAGGATAAACTATAACTGTGGGATTCCGATACATAAAAAAAAAAAATTAAAATGGGAGAATAGGTAAATAGATAGGAATAATTCGTTGAAGACTTATTGCATTAAGTAAATTACAAAGAAACAGGTAATGGATTTTATGACTAAAATAGTGTAATACATAGACGTTTAGGATATTTAGATTAAAGCATAACAAATTTTCTTAGTTGCTAATTTTCTAATAGAAACTATAGTGTGATTTGGCATCTCAAAGAAGTATATTTTATGCTTGGATTAATAAATGAGGAGAATTAAGTTAATTATTTAGTTTAAAACTAGTTTTTCAAAAATTTCAAAATTCAAATATAACAAAAATATGAAGGAAAGTTACGCAAATTACTAAAATGGGCTTAAACGTTATTGTTAATTTTAACGATGAAAGTACATATAATCAAGTAATAGAATAAAGAAACATACCTATATATATTGACACGAAGAATTGCTTTATCATTCCATGTACAGAAAATAAAAACAAGTATTAAATTGATTTTAATAATTATAGAGTTAAAATATTATTAGATAGCGGAACAACTTACATGGAAGCTGTAAATTGAATTAGCTAAAAGTATAAAGTGTTTGAAGTTTAATATGGATTTGATTCGGAGGGATTGACTAATCAGTAATTAATAGTTTACTTACGAATGTAAAGTTAAGAGGAATGCTTATAATTAGGATAATATATGATGTATGGATGGAGAAAATGAAAATTAGAGCATAGAGTTTTAAAATCTTGTAATTTATGTAAGAAAATAAACCATAATACAGATTATCATTATAAGTATGTTGAGTTTAATGAAGCACAATTTATTATTAATAAGAATTAAGATGAAATAAATCAAATATATAATTAGAATGTATAATTATGAAGAGTTTTAGAAGAAAAATAATTAGCACAAAATACATCAATAGCGTTAAATAATATAGAATATAGTAATCAAGTATTAAAATTTAAATTATATGCCAGGAGTAAGGAAACATACATAGAGGAATAAACAAATAAACCTTACATGAGCCTAAAAAAATATAATTATCGAGCATTAAGTACAAAAAGTATCATTATTTTCTCCTTTTCCAAAAGGAATATTTGAATGAATCAATAAGGTAACATAATTCGATAAAGATGTATTCATAAAAAAGTTAAATGAATTAAATGTTACTCAATAAATTTAGTATAACAAGATTAAAGATTAAAAGTAGGCTAATAAATAAAGAAAATTTTTGACTATAGCATGCATTAATATTTAGAATGGAATAAAGGCAAAGAAAGATTTCAGAATTGAAGAATTGGAGAATAATAAGTATATAAATATGATATGTATTTTAGAATAAGGATAAGGAATGTTAAAATCCCAATAATTTACTCAAGAAATAATTAAAATGAACTAATGAGGACTAGGAATATATGGAAAAAGAAATGTAAGGGTATTAGATACTTAGGAATTTTAAAATGACAATGGATAAGTGGGATTATGCTAATGTGAAGGATTTAAAATAGCTGTAGTCTATATTAAACCAAATGCATCACAAAGAAAAGTGATAGAAATAATCAATAGAATTACTTGCTTTGAGCCGGATATAATAGCAGGAGATATTAATACTCATTTTAAAGGATATTTGAGAAGTAAAGATGATAATAATGCTAAATAATTTAAGTAATAAATAATGAATATAGGTTATTGTATAGTGAATCCTTAAGATGAACCCACTTTCACAACATCAAGAGCTTAAACAATAATAGATTTTACTTTTTCAAAGATTCCGTGCTAATTGTAATATCAAAATATTAATAAAACTAGTCATGTAGCACAAATTATAAGGTTAAATAGATTAATGAAATACTCTTTATATAACATAAAAAGAACTATAGATAAATAGTAGCCAGATTTAGTTAACTAATACTTTAAAGATAATGATATAGAATATAATTGCAGAAATCTTTAACTTGTTTGCAGAAAAATTTATGGAGCAAATCTTAGAATTAATAAACAAGTTAAAAACTATTAATAAAGATTAGATAAAATATAATGAAATTAAATAATAGTAGATAATAGCAGTACTAATGCAATAAGTAAGTTGTATAACAAGTAAAAATAGAAAGGTCAAATAAACTTTACAAGGACATTAAATGAAAGCTTTAGCAGGTATTATAGAGAGCTATTTACAAAAGAAGATGAAAAAATTTTGTAAATAAGTTCGAATTAAATCTTCTGTCCTAATAAAGAGTAGATTTTAAAGGCTATAAAATAAATGCCTAAAAATAAAGCACCAGGGCCTGATGGAATATAGATAGAGCATTTATTATCTAGCAATATGGATATAATCTTTAATATCTTTAAAAATTGAACTTTAAAATAAGCAATAGATAAACATTTTAATAAATCATTTAGTGTACCTATTTACAAAAAGGGAGATAGATAAAATGCAGAAAATTATAGACCAATCTCTCTGATAAATTCAATAGTAAAAATTTATGAAACATGTATATTTATGAAATTAAATGAATAAGTAGATTAAATCATAAACTACAGATAATTTGGATTCAGGAAAAAAAGATCTACAATTTTATAAAATGAGATACTGAGGAGTTATATAGATTATAGAGTAAAATAATGTAGAGATGAAGTACATGTAATATTTGTAGACTTTTAAAAGGCATATGATTCAATAAATAGGTTTAAACTGATATAAAAATTGAAAGAAATAGGAATAGAAGAATCTATTATAAATGGAATAATAAGAATAAGTACATTTTACGGATTTTGAAGAAATGTATTCATTCTTAATTCATTAAGATGTTGAGAGCAATAATTAAGATATTCCTTTATAAATAGGAGATACCAGATCTCGTATTTTTCCAATGGCAGATTCTATATTAACGAGTAATCTCCTAGATTTAGTTTAACAAGCTCATAATTACTAATAATTGAAAAAAGGAGCAAATGAATCGACTAAAATGCTAATAAGAGGGTAAGCAGAACTACTTATTATAGCAGGTGATGCAGAACCCTTAGAAATAGTTATGCACCTTCCTTAATTAGCCGAAGATTTTAGTATTCCTTATGTTTTTATTGAAAGTAAAACTGTCTTAGGAAGAGCTTGTGATGTTTAAAGAGCAATAATATGTGCAGTTATAATACAGCAATAAAACTCTCCTTTAACACCTCAAATAACTGAAGTAAAGGGTCTAATTGAGCAACTTTTAACATAGGTAACTATACTTTGATTAAATTTGAATACGTTTGACGTTTAACTATTTAAAGATATCAACAAACTAATAAAGGTTCCATGAGTTATTTTATAGTTAGTTATGAGCTTATTTTTCTAATTTATATTAAACAAAATTACATACATAGTAATAACTTAAATAACCTTTTAACTTTCTCAAACCAACTAATTAATTAAAAAAATTAACATATCTAATCTGAAAACAACACCGAGCAATGCATAAATCTCGGACAATTCAGCCCCTGCACTTCTGTCCAGGTATCCTCTACCACGCTATACCTCTCCACTACATCCAATCCGTTCCCATCAAACCCACCAATAGCATAAATATACTAGCAATCCTATGTCACAACTGCCGTCAAAGTGCATCTACTATGCCTCATTCCTTATAACTTCACTCATTTATTCATCCTTATATCAAATTTCTCGACAGAATCCAGATACTTCTGTCCATCATACCCTCCAATAGCGTAAATCCCATCAGGCAGTGTAACAGCAGCCAGTGCTCGTCGCTGGACGCTCATATTAGGAATTTCCATCCAGCTGTTAGTAGTAATATCAAACCTCTCAGCTGAGCGAAGACAGGCCTGATCTGGTCCGCCGTAGCCTCCAATAGCATAAATGCTTAGATCCGGCCCCAATACCGAAGACACCTCATCCCTCCTGTTAATCATCGGCTTAAGGGAAGTTCAGAACCCATTACTATAAATCTCCATCACGTTGGAGGCCTTTCCGTCATTTCCTCCTATTATATAAACATCATTCGCTATAGAAACTGCCCCAAATCCACTTCTGGGAGTTTGAAGACTGAAATTGGACACTTATCAAACGTCGTCGTATCTGTCGTATTCTTCTATAGTGCTAACTCTTTTACCTTGTTGTTTTCCACCCATTAGCAGCATTTTCTCTAGTTTGATGACTGAGGATGCTTGGGTTCTTTGGGTTATACTGGGGGCGACTAGGTCTCATAGGTCAGTTTCACAGTTGTATCGTTCCACTGTGTTTATTCCTTAGTCGGAGAAGCCACCGGCCACGTATATATGGCAACTTGAGGGTTTGCAGAGGGATGCTAGGTCAATTTAGCCTACTAAGTAATTGCCATCGTCTGATTCTTAAAACTGAGTATTAGATTTAGTTATATAGGGTTAAATTATCTCTTCTTATTGGCGTCTTGTTGGCTTTTTGCGTTAGGATATAATTTTACCGTTAATTTGTTATTGAGAAATCTTTAGGTTTGGTGTAGGTTTAAAGCCTTTTGAGTATATTTAATAAGCTTGGGCTAGGGGGATGTCTTGTGAATTTTTTATGTGTTATGTTCTGGACATTTAAGAACCCGTAGTAAAGATATCCCTAATTAATTTCCAGATAAAATTAGCTTCGATGTCTTAGGTAAAGTCTTAAAAGGGATCATTGTGTGCTACATACGGCATTTTTATGTTTATTTGCTTCAGAAAGTTCTCATTTTGCTTAAATTTCCTTAAAAGCATCAAATCAGATTCACTTTCAATAATTGCCACTTCTTCCTGCAATTTGTTTATTTTCTCTATATTACTGTCAATTCACTCCTTTTAATCATTAATACTCTCAATTTCGATCTCATAAGCTTATTTAAGTCCTTCTTATAACTACTACTACCTTTCATCTAACTACTGCCTTAGATCCTCATAAAGCTAATTGTACTGATTTAACACTATCTAGAAATTATCCTACTGTTCAATTATTGTCTAGTTAATATCCTCTAACTTCCTATTAAGATTCTATCGAGTTTACTAAGTCTTCTGCTTTATATTAGACAAGTTTTACCTATACCTCAAAGCAGCTTATTAAACAGACCCGATATCATGCGTTTTATGCCCGTCTTCTAATATACAATTGATACAAAGTACTAAATCATCAGTATTACAGAACGCCTCTATTTATTTATTATGTTTAGGACACATATCTTCCTAGTTTTACTATTTCTGCATTTGTAATAAAGCTCAGTTTAAAGGATAAAATTCCGGGGACTAAGCATTGCTGAAAGTTTAGCATTTACTATAAGGACAAATAATTCCCTGGTCTTCGTATATAGTGTTGATGCATTTTTAGCATATGGAATGCCCGCATTGGGGCAATATCCTTGGTATTCTTTCAGCTTAGTTGAATTATTCTTAGCACTATGGACAATCCATTTTATATATTTGTATTATTATCAGAGAAATGAGTATAAGGGGATAAGGTTGCATTGTTACAGGGGGAACATCAGGTATAGGGCTTTCGATCGTTTAAAATTTGTTATAAAAAGGCGCTAATGTTGCTTTCTGGGGTAGAAATGAGGCCTAGGGATTAGCTGTGTAGAACTAATATAAAGAAAACGCTGTATTTATTAAGTGTGATGTATCTTAGATGGATCAGATAGAACATGCCTTTGATGAGTCATTAGAAAAGATAGGTAATGTGACTGTTTTAATCAACTCAGCTGGAATCAGTCCTAGAGAATTTACTTTGGCTAAAGATAAGCCCCATGATTACTCAACCTTTTGTGATACTTTATAAGTAAATCTCCTAGCCAGCTTTAATACTTCAAGATTAATGGCACATCATTTAGTATAATAGAAGAACAAAGGAGTCATAATTAATATTTCGAGTGTTATTGCTTAATATGGAACAAAGGGAAATGTTGCATATGCTGCTTCTAAATCTGCTATTAGTGCTATTACTTTACCAATGGCCAGAGATTTAGGGAAATTTGGTATAAGAGTTGTGACTGTTGCTCCGGGGTATATTGATACTCCTATGATTAGCTTTATGTAAAAGCATAAAGACAGTATTTTAAAGAATATACCGTTATAAAGGTTCGGAGATCCTCAGAACGTCTATGATATTATTGAAGAGTGTATTTTAAATGGATATATTACAGGAAAGGTAATTGATGTTGGAGGAGGATTGGTCCCTAGTCTTTGAGTATTGATAGCTTATTAATCTTTACTTGCATTGATTCCAGTTGTAAGGTAGTATACACATTACTCCCAAAATATAAGTTTAATTTCTATAAATAACTAATATTAATTCACCTACTCCAAAATTTCACCAAAACAACAAAACTCCAATAATATACAACCTTCTATACTAAAATCTACAAAATAAATACCCCAACACTCTTCCTACCTTTCTCCTACACTTCAACCTATAATAAAATGGGAAACAAACAGGCAACACCAGAGGAGCAGATGCGTTCTAGCCAAAGATTAATCAGAAGAGCAATACGAGAGCTAGACAGAGAGCGTACAAGACTTCAGAACGCTGAAAAGAAACTAATAAACGAGATAAAAAGACTAGCCAAGGTGAATCAAATAAACTCAGTTAAAATCCTGGCAAACGACCTTGTGAGATCCCGTCGTTACATATCTAAGTTCTACGAAATGCGCAGTTAGCTGGAAGCAGTCAGTCTAAGGCTCTAAACTGTTAAATCTACCAACTCCATGGGCAACGCCTTGAAGGATGTTACTAAATCGATGGGTGTGATGAACAAAACCCTGAATAATTAGAAGCTGAATGAGATCATGCAGGAGTTTATGCAGTAGAATGAAAGGATGGACATGACCCAGGAGATGATGTCCGATGCAGTGGATATGGCACTGGAGGACCCCAACGATGCTGAGCAGTCGGAGGAGGTGGTGCAGCAGGTGTTGAGTGAAATTGGTATTGAAATAGGGGATCAGCTTGGGAACGGAGGAGTTGGGAATCTTGCACCAAGGGAAGAGGCAAAGGTGGGGGCGGGAGATGATCTAGAGTCAAGATTCAGAAATCTTTAATAAAATTTTATACGAAGTTGTATGTAACAAAATATCTATAAGTAACTTTTGGTTGATCCACCAGTCTGTGGTCTTATCGATTTATCAAAATTTCTTCTAGCAGCTCTGTGGTCTTTTACTAGATTTACAGGAGCGGCGTAGTTGTTACGGGTTTCCGTTCTTCAGTGACTGTTGCTAGAAATTGGTTTAAATGACTCATGATGCTTGTACCCCTCTCGTTGTAATTGGCTGCTTTTGGAAAAATCCTAATACTCTTATTGAGCAGTGCTTCTAGAATTCATATAAGGGTCTCCTGATTTCAACGCTCCAGCAGTTCTAAAGGATTTTATTGCATTCGCGTCAGTTTTGGCCTAGAAGATTTCATTTGGGGTTATGGGTTGATAAGTGTCCTTGTAGGAGGAATAAGAGCTCATGGGCAGGTTGGAGGTATGGTCAACATAGGTTCTCTTTACATGATGAGTTCCGACACCTGAGAAATTAGGATAAGCTTTCCTGTATTGGGAAGTCGCTTGGAATTTTGCCTTAGGCTCTTGCGCTTTGCTGTAATTCACCTGTAAATCTGGCTGCTTTTCTGCATTTTGGTGGAAAGTTTGATATGATGTCTAAAATTCAACTGGCTTTGAGGGTATAAAGGCTGACATATACTTGAATCTTGGAGGTTGGGTGGCTTGCTGTCTTTGGTAATCAATTTGTGTATTTGTTTTGAAGGTGTGGTTTGGGTAAGGGGATTTTAGCTTGTTGTTGGGGCATATGTGTCTGCCACAGGTGCACATTGGACACATGCAAAGTCCTACACGGTGGTCGTTTTCAGTGATGAGGCCGACAGTTGGATCATCTACAGGGCAAGTTATGTTATTTCTTTAGTGTCTTGGAGCAGAGCTAGGGCGTTATCGTGATCTTTATGACATTTTATACTAACCTAGAAGGAACATCAGCTGGGATATTAGATTTGCTGGTAATTTACGCTGAGGAGGCGACTAGATTTATGAGGTTTGTTTAAAACACTCTGCCATTATACTAGGAGTTGGGTACATCTTGGCAATCTATTCAGCTATTTGATTACCGCAATGCGGAATAGAGCACAGTTGATTTATCCAAATCTATGTTACAGTTCTGTTGGATGATTAATTAGTTAATCTTTAAAACTCGTCAAAAGGACTTAAATTTTCAGTACTTAAGAAGTTTTTTAGATAATAGGAAAGATTTAAAAGCCAGTCTAAAGTCTCTTCAAAGCTATGGGTCAGTTTTATCTGCAGTTTACTCTTGATTTGCGTGTTTACCAGTGCTTGGAGTAGTGTTCTATTATTAATAACTCCCTACGATTACTAAGATCTCCCTTCTAGGAGATAAATGCACTGAGCTTTAGACTATTTCAGTCTATGTTTCTGATTGAAGTACCTTCCATCTATAATAGAAGCAGCTAAATCATCAGCCTTTTTCCTTTCTATAACAATTCCACAAGATAGCTCTTACTATTGCTCATTTATTACTATCCAGTGGAAATCTCCTATTCAAAGTTTGCGTCGTTGTATACTTATACCCTTTTACTGCAGATTTTAGATTAAACGGTTGAATTACGCTGTTAACTTTTCAGCTGTGTCTACTACAAGCGCTATATTGTGATTATGTTGTTTGGGAAATTGAGGATAGTCTTAAAACAGCTCATTTTGCAACCATTCGTCAGGATTAAAGTCTTCGTATTCTTGTAGTTCTATGTGGGATTTATGGAATAACTGCTGTGCTAAATTGATTCCAGATTCAGTTAGTTCTATTGCATCCTCAGCCTGTATTAGTAGTTGTTTGTCGATAAATTCATTAATGTAATCTAGAATGAGCTACTCAGCGGTATTTGGGTACTTCTTTTAGTAATGTTCAATTATTTCGTCCTACCCTTGACTTGTGCCTAATTTATCGAATAATCTTAGAATCTGATATGAAATCTCCCCTTTGTTAAAGTCAAGTACCGGTTTTTTAATTATTTGTTTATTTTACTGTATTATTTAGATTTGTTTTTCCTCATCTTAGAAAAACTAACTGATTTTAATAGCAAACCAAGGCCCAACTCCTTATACAAAATCTCCCGCAAATTTCCCAGAAACAATTTTTATTGGGAATTTTCTAATTCCCCAAAGAATCCGCTTACATGTAACAGCCTTTTACTAGTTTCCTTACTTTTAGCACAGCTCTTATAATTACTCAATAAAATTATACAAGGACTGATTATCGCTACAGGCTAATTCTATATTCATTAGAAGCGGGGGGATTATTGAAAGATTAATTAAAAGACCCCATTCTTTATAATATCACAAGATTTTCCATTATTTTTACTAAAAGGGAAAAAACGGCCAACTGAACCATATGTCATTTTAAACAACCATAAAGCAGCAGATTCAATACTAACTATAGCTTTATATAATCATCTAAACCCACGCGAAAATACGAACCTTAATCTAATAAAAATGCTGAAAATGTACAAAAATGAGTAATTAAAACGGATAGATAAATTTAACCTTTATTCAGGAATATAAAATGGTATCAATTCGAGAAGAAGGTCCATTATATGTAATAGAACTCCCAGTTTCTTTCGACATGGAACGTTTTGACAGCCTTATAAATGCCATTGACTACATAGAAAATCAGCCCGGGCCGAAATCAATAATCCTGACAGGCCAAAACCCTAAAATCTTTAACGCTGGACTAGACAAGAAGTATATAAAAGAGCATGGAGCTGATTCTATTTACGGCCTGTGTCAAAAATTGATGCAAACAATCGCGAAACTTCTCTAAACAGGAGTTCCAACTGTCGCAGCAATACAAGGGGCATCGATGGCTGGAGGCTACTTGATCTCACTGGCATGTGACTATCGAGTAATGGAACAAGAAACCGGGAGAGTAGCCCTTAATGAAATCTTAATAGGAATGATTGTGACTAAAGGCGTGACGAAACTTCTTAATATGAAATTGAGTAATAAAATAACCTAGGAAATGACTCTACAGGGGAAAACTTACAGTGCACAAGAGTGCTTGGATAAAGGAATTGTTGATATACTGGGAACTAAAGAAGACTATATGACCTAGGCTATTGAACTAGCAAATAATCTAACGAAATTTGGAGAAAGAGCGGATGTTTACTAATCAATAAAAGTGAATCTTTATCATGAGTGCATTCAAATGAACTTAGAGGGAGAAATCAGTGAGGAAGAGAATAGGACAATCATGTCGAATTTTAAACTTTAGTAGTAATTCTTAAAATCACATATTTTTTTAAATATGAGCTAAGAAAATTTGAAGAGAAAAGAGCCGATTGACGGATTTGAAATAAGAGCGTTGAAATTGCCTAAAATTAAGGAATCTGAGGAAATCAGGGAGGGTTCTATGCAAAAATAAGTGTGTATAAGCGAAAAAAGACCGAAAAGTAGAAGTAAATCATGTCTTACAACTCCTATTGGATTTAAATTCAGGACTGATGAAAGATCGCATATTAGAAAGCAATTTAACATAAAGACACGTAAACGTCTAGAAGATGCATAAAGATAATAAAAGTTGTAATTAGAGGATAACATAAAGGAGTACAGGAAAAGCCTGTAGTTCAAAGCTACAAAATGAAGGTCAACCTCAGCTCCGATTGTAATCAAACGAAGTACTAAAAGACTGACAGTTCCAATAGCCCCGAAGTTCATAACTGACGAAAGAGCTGAGATCTGGTTTAAAAAGTCCCATGGTTGATTAATTATATATTAGTCTAAAATGTGTCAAAAAGATCTAAAATATCGTTAATTACTTCTCTTGAGTCAATGTTATCTAATCTATCTCCATACCTACTCTATATTTTCTCCTTCAGTGCATTCTGAATCATCTAAGATCTAAAAATCTCATCTGTTATAACTTAAGCTTACTCCTCAACTCTTCTCCTCTTAGCAATAGTCTCCGTCTGGGACTATCTTTGCCTCCTGGCAGGTAATTCCACAGGCTCATTTTATCTCCCTCTATTGAAAATATACATAGCCTCATCCACCAAATCAACCAGGTTCAAATCCCTTCTAGCCGCCCTTCCTATATGCCTTGACCTCTAATTACTGTTCATCGTTCTAATTCTCTGCAGTCTGTTCCTATTACTCACCCTTTCAATCTGCTGAACTGTTATAACATCGGAGTTACTATCAGACTCACTGTCGTCGACTATGAGGTCATCAAAGTTCTCGTTTTCAAATTCCTGTAGACTTATACACTCCGGACACAGCCAATCCTCAGATACCTCAGACAGTCCTACGCAGAATGTATGATAGGTGTTCCCGCATTGCCCATTGGCACCGTCGCAGATCATTAGAAGGTGGTCTTGATCCGACTCACCGCATGCCATGCAAACTCCCCAGTCACTGTCGGAGCTGTGGTCACTTTGCTCTTGGTTTTCTACAAAGATTGTCTTTATATGACGGCTTTTGTTGTAGTGATTTATTTAGTTGAATTAAGAGCGGCATACTGGGCACTTGTTTGTAATTTTTGATCATTTTAGTATACAGTTGTAGTGAAATTTATGATCACAGGAGTTAGGCTAACCGATTGAGCTGGCTGATTAAAGGCAAATGCAACATTGTTCAATAGACATTTTATAAGTTATTACCGGAGAGCTGGAAATTCTGGCTTAGAAATAAATTGTATAGAAGTTTGGCGAAGTCTTGCATGTCTTGATGAGTTTATCAATCTTGGAGAATTGTTGGCTGATTGAATTGTGTGTCGGATTAATTGAGAAGAAGTATCTATTTGCATTGGCTTTTTATTATTTTGTTAAGGATATTGATCTATTCAATTTAATAAATTCTATGTATTCTTTTGCATAACCCCTCTATCACGCATTTTCTAGTTTACAGGTTCTTTGGGTTTTTGTAAAGATTTTAAAAGATGTTAGAAAATAATTGTCAAGTTTTTCAGTTGTCTTTGCATTAGTTCTAGTCTTTACTGTGTTTATGTTAATTCATTTCTATTGACATAATTTTCCAGCCTTTCTATGATATCTGATTTATCAAACTTGGTTTATATTAAGTCTTCAAGGTACCAGCAAGTTTCTTGCAGTTGTCGTAAATTTGCTTCTGTTTGTACACTTTAAGTGTTATCTGTTATCTGCTCTGGCTCTTATACTACTGATTGATTTTGTATAGCTTATTTCTAATCGTTTAAAGCTATGAAAATTTCTTTATTGTTTTATTTTAGTTTGTCAAGTTTCTTTTATATGTTTACAATATCAACTTTTTATACTTTTTATGTGATTAACTCATCAAATCTTTCTAGTACTTTTTCCATTTCATTTTATTACTGTTGAAATTATTTCAGTTGATCCATTTAAATCTAACTTTCCTTTTGGTAATTAAACTAGAAATCTTTAAATGTTTTATTATCAGTTTTATTAATCAGTATTTCTGATATTTGTTACATCTCCTCATTTCAAGGTCTTGCATCAATTAATCTCTTATTCTAAATCAACTCTTATTTAAAATTATTCAGGATCTTTTCTAGTTACTATCATCGTTTCTTATCCTCTTGCTTTTATTCTATTGTAGCATGTTTTACATCCTTCATGTTATCAATTATAGTTTAAACCTCTTCTTTTTAAACGTAATCTACAAATTTACCGTCTTATTCCTCCTATAAATCGCTTACGATCTACTAAAGCTGCTCATTTGTCACGAATTAATCAAGTTTCGTGTTGATTTACTTCTATTTCTTCTTATGCTTTTCATATGTTTCTTTTAGCACGTAATTTCTAAACTTTTTCCAGATTTATGCAACTTCTTCCTTTTGAACAAAATTAATTAGGCTTTAGCGCAGGTTTTCAAATTCATATTACGAGCATTTGCTTCCAACCTCTTATTTGACCTGTATTATTTTATTATTGAATAGATTGAGATCTTATCTTAACTCATCAACCCTACGGGAGAATAGTAAACTACTATTATTCAAGTTCCTTAGGTCTCCTTGAATTACATCAAGCTAGGATCTTATTTCTAAGTCAAAATTGTTGAATTATGCTTATTACTTTTTTGACTTGTCTTCTAAAGTTGAAATAGAGTATGTGATTTCTCTTGTAATTTATTATTTCATTAGTTCGATGTATTCTTTAGTTTATTTTCTAGTGTAGATGGATTGGTTTAATGATACTAGAGAATCTTTGAGAAATATTATGTCATCGTTTAGTTCTTGTAGTTTTTCATCAATTTACATTTTTAACTATTTGATTATATAAAATACTAAATAGTAAAACTGATTAAGTTAACAGAAAATATGTATTAACTTTGATATTTCTGTATATTCTTTGTAAGGGTTAATGTATGGGTGCTTAGATTAAGAGAAGATAAATAATCACTTGAGAACTAAACAGCTAGCAGTTGAAATTAATTATATTTCTCACTTAAATTGATTTGCTAGATACATATTACTGAGTAATGATTTTCACGTAATGAATCTTCCCTTAACCTTTCAAAATTCAAAGACTGATTATTATAATAATTATACATAAATAATTAAGATTTTTATAGCTTGTATTATGTTTAATCGACTAATAATTTAATGTAAGGATATTGCATCAAATGGGAAATGACAGAATTTAAAAGGATATCTAAATTTCCATATAATATTTTATATCCATTACAAGATCTAATTTATCGAGTAGACTGATTCAAGTATCATAGCAAATTAGATAATAAATAACTACAGCATAAAAGCTTAGTTAAAGTTTCTAAGAGTTATTTCGGAATAAATTGGCATTACCTAACTAAATTTTCCATACTCTTACTTCATAATCTAATCCACCTGATACTACTAGTTATTCACTTCTTGAAATGCAAACTGAGAATACTCAATCGTTATGTTGATCAATGATTCTATTTCTGGATGGTTTTTTAAGTCTCATAGTCTTACTTTCTTATTCCTTCCACCTGATACTATTAGTTATTCACTTCTTGAAATACAAACTGATTCTACCAAATCATCATGTTAACCAATGATTCTACTGTTGTATGAGTTTTATAAGTCCCATACTCTTACTTGATTATCAAATCCACCTGATACTACTATTTATTCACTTCTTAAAATACAAACTGATATTACCTCACTATTATGTTGACCAATGGTTCTGTTGTTGGATGGGTTCTATAAGTCCCATACTCTTACTTTCTTATCCCATCCACCTGATACTACTAATTATTCACTTCTTGAAATGCAAACTGATTATACACTACAGTAATCATGCTCTCCAATGATTCTGTTTCTGGATGGGTTTTATAAGTCCCACAATCTTACTTGATTATCCCCTCCCCCTGATATTACTATTTATTCACTCCTTGAAATGCAAACTGATCTTACATAATCATCATGCTGACCAATAATTTATTATTTCTCCTTTCGTTACTAAAATTATTTTCGTTGTAATTCTAGTTTTCTTGCTTACTGTCTAATATGTTCTCCGGCTCTCATAATATTTACTCATCTCATAATCCATTATAAACTTCTATTAGCTTGTTCTTTCTAATCTGCTATAATAATAAGAAATTACTATTATATTTCTCTAAATGCCTTAAGTTTTACTTCCATCAAATCGTTATAATTTACTCTTGATCTAATTGATTTATCTTAATCATTTAATTTGACCAAAGTATCTAAGTATTTCAGATACTTTCTCTCTCATAAAATTATAAATCAAGGTGTTTATTTTTTTTTTTTTTTTAGGGTGTTAGGGTGTTAGGGTGTTAGGGTGTTAGGGTGTTAGGGTGTTAGGGTGTTAGGGTGTTAGGGTGTTAGGGTGTAAGGGTG
>CAKKTI010000403.1:1427-13872 GCA_920105805.1 Condylostoma magnum
GCATATCTATATAAAACAGAGGTATTATTCTTCTTACATAAAATTAATAGATCTTAAATTTTGCTATTATAGAAAATATCATAAATAAGGTCAATATCTGGTATGTTTACACTTGACTATAATTATAGCTGATTACCTCTAATCAAATAAAAATATAGCCCACTTTCTCTGTATATTATAAACTACTAGAGCTTATCTTATGTATATTGTAAAGTCCGATGCCGTAGATCTTACTCTATCAATAGCTCTTACTATTAAAAGCTTTATTCTATTATAGTAAAATTCCCATTAATCATCATTCCCTTAACATCATTCTCTAGTTTATACCAAAGACCTTATCCATAAAAGATACTATCCAGATCAAGTTCAAAAGCTTCGTTAGCTTGCAGATAGATCTAAGAAATATTACGGTTTACTAATAGTCCTTGTACTATTCTGAGTAAAGGAAGTATAGCTCCTAACATTTTAAGAAAATATATATAAATATTAAATTAATCTAATTCTGGGAGCTTTTCTCAATAAATCTCATAATATTGCTGAACTCTGTAGATAATTTTGTTTATGTCTCGTACAAATATCTAATTCTTTTCATTTTTTGCTTTATTTATGATTTTGGCAATTTTATGTCTTATCCTAAAACCTTACTCATTTCTTCTTACTATTATTAACTAGCTCATTTCTATGTTTCTAAACTTAACTATTTAACTCTGCTTTAGTAGTTCTCTCTATTTAAAACATTGAATTTCAAATCAAACTCGTATTTATTCAATAAGAATCCTTGAGTAATTGGTTAAGGTATCATTTATACTACTAATACCCCTATGCTAAACCCAGCAAGTCCTTATAAAAATTGATTAAATGCCATTTTTTTAATAAATATACTCAAAATGCTCCTCATAAAAGGCCTTCATACTTATAGTGACCCCGTCTTATTATATTATTTCTAGGGCACTTGGAGTGTTTCTCATTGCACTGGAAATTCCTGTATCTATTAAAACGCCTTATCCATTACAGATTGATTTGATTTTACTTTAAGTTGTATGTCCCATTATTAAGTGACTAAATCCCAACATTTCTGCTGTCTTAGCTAAATCTTCACATGATTCCTTTTCATTTGCTAAACCTCTGTATCAAAGAACTCCATCTTTGCCAAAAATTCCTTTATTTGTTTTATAATCGTCTTGTTTACCTGCGTTTCGTATTGATTCAATTGATCTGTATTTTTATGCAGTTTCTAGTTTAATTCCTCCATGCACAAATACACAGTCTCCTATTTGCTATATGATATCAAGACTTTTAATATAATTTCCATATTATCCGTCTAGTTAAAACTCTGCTTTCCGCTGTTCTAGTGACCCAAATTGCTGTATATCCTACTCTGTAACATAATCAAACTTTATAGAAAGATTCATTTACTCATGATTTCCCATTACATGCAGAAAATGCGAGCTGTTATAATTTCTAAGATAATCTAAAACTTATTTTGAATAATTTCCTTTACCAATAGAATCACCGGTTGTTATTAGTATATCATTTTACTTAATCTACATAAAACCTATGATCTTTTCTAAATTTGCAATATCTCCATGTATATCACCTACTGCTATTATTCTTTACTAATTACTAATAAATTATTTTGTCTTACTTTACTTTTAATGGATAATCAAAGCAAAGATTGCACTAATTGTAGCGATTAACACAATAAGCTTTATCAATTTGTCAACTAAAGACATTTATTAATGCTTGCAGAGGATTGTAAAAGTATAATAAAAAATGAAAGATCTGTAAGCAGCCCTTATGGACGAAAATCAAAGCAATACTCAATCCCCTCATTTCTATATACAGGAAGATATAAAGTAATCAATATAAAAATTTGCCCAATGAAATAAAATTTGTGCAGGTGTTATGCTTCTGGCATTTCTATTAAAAGGAATGACGTGATGTATAAGCTGTGATAGTTCTATTGGATATGGATTAATTATCTGGTGAATTTTGTACTGCTTTTGTATGTTTTTTAGTTCCGTATTGGGATTCAGAGCTAGTAAAAAAAGAACTAGAGAAGCTACCAAATCTAACTTTTACGGGTTAATAGTTATATGTATTGTTGTGTTTTTAAATCAAATTTTGAACTTTGTGGAAAAGAGTAACTATGATGGAGTATAATGGCTCTTTAAAGGTACTAAGGATAATATTCCTTGATTTGTTACCCTGACTATTATAATAACAATCCTAGGACTAGGTGTATGTTTATTTGTATCTTTCAAATTAAAAGGTTATTGTGAGGATCTTTTCAATTTAGAATAAATCAAGGCTAGTGAAATGAAGTCAAAAAACAAGTAAACTGGGAATGACTAAGAGAAGCTGTAGGATGAAAGGTAAGATTAACAGCCATATATAGATCAAACGCCTTACTAATAAGCTTAACCATAGTATTAACCCAATTACTACAGACCCTCTATTGCTCCACTGTATCAAGCCCCATAGCCAATACAACCGCAGTTACTACCCTAATATCAACAAAATCCAAATTATTTACCAAGATTTAATTAAACAGCTTAATATCTTTTTTAATTATTATCTATGAAATGTTACCTAACTAATCAGAAACCAATAATTGTCGAAACTTGCTAAATGTTATTTTTGTAAACTTTTATACCAAATTTTAACCTCTATTACCATCAACTACATTTTATTATATCAATTTTTCCAAAATCTCTGTGATTAATCCTTACATAATCATTTTATCATATGCTTCTCTATATAACTAATCCGTCATAACTTATTTTCAATCAATAGAATAAACCAAGTACTAAGAAAAACTGACTCTCCCATCCCTGAATAATGTATTATCACTTAATTCTAAGTAGCTAGTCTCTCATTGCTGACAGTTTCTAATTAAATCTTCCTTTGTAATGTATCCATCATTATCCCTATCCAAAAATATGAATCTTTCAATATATGATTCCTTATATTTATCTTCAATTAAATTTTCTGCTATATAATTAAGCATTACTTTCTAAACTTGGTTCAAATTTTAAACCTTTTGCCAATCTTTCAATTTAGGCTAAACTTAAATAATCTCTTCCTCTTACATCAAAAATTACTATCTATTATTTCAAAATCACTTCGCACTTGGCCTTAACCAGGACACCCTTATTAATGCAAGATTTAATAACCTAATTGTTGACGGGGGTAATCCTTATTTAATTAATGAGTTAAAGTCTATTTCTTTTGTAAGAGTATTTCTGAAAATTTGCTAAATACTTGATTCAATAAAAGGATTATATCCAGCTGTATAAAAATTACTCAGCATTTCAAATAAAATAACTCCTGCACTCCAAACATCACATGATTTACCATAATTTTTCTCTAAAACTTCAGGGGCTAAATATCCAGGAGTTCCTATCACTCTTTTCAAGTTTCTATCTTATTTAATATTTCCCAGGAATCCAAAATCTATTAAAACTATAGGAAGCTTTCCATTTTTACGATAAAACATTACATTTTCGGGTTTTAAGTCTCTGTGGATAATATTGTATTTATTTAAATAGCTGACAGCCCTAATAATACCGAAAAAGTAATTAAGTGCTGATTTTAAATCTATAGTTTATCTTTAGTCCATATACTATCTCAATGTTTATCCTTGGTATTGATCAAAGACCTGTATGTACTAAAACTAGTCTTCAAATTGGTCCCTAATCTTAATTATATTTGGGGTATTAAGTTTCTATAGGACTTCAGTCTCTTTTCTTATTCGTTTGACAATCTATTAATCAAGATAGTCAATAAGAATTACTTTTGCTACAAAATATTTTCCGGTGGAAATTTGCATTACTTTTCACACTATTCCAAAACTCCCACTAGCTATAACATACAGTAACTCGTACTTTTGTCGGAAATCATTTAGTGATTGTGCTGTGGTATCTATTCTAGAGCATCTATTATAAAGATTCTCACTGTTTTGATACTAGACCAGTGCAGCCTCTAGTTGTAATATTGATTGGCTCTATATACTATTTGCTTAGTTTTATGGCGTTGAATTTTGGTTTTAAATTGAAGATATTTCAGAAACTTAACTCAACCCTTACTGGCATTGCATTCCTTAACAGCAGCCCATTTTAAGATTTTTATATTTAATCTATGAAGTACTTTAAGATTTGTTCAAGTTAGTACTACAATTTATTATTTACTTATGATTAGAGAGAATGCAAGCTTTAAACATTATAATATATTCATGAAGATTAGTTTTTAACTTACAGGATAAAAAATGTTTATAATTACCATAGTTCATAATAATTTTAGTAATTATTATTACGTTGTAGGATGATTAACTGATATTAAGCTATAAGTGCCTAATTTCAGTTGATTTATTGCATGATATAGTTATTTTTTTAAAAAATTTGAATAAGAATATGCATCTAGAAGTAATTGAATTAACTAGCCTTATAACTATCTAGCTCACTTTTAAAATTTCCTATTTACTTACGTATATAAATGCAAGCTTTAACAGAGATAGTAAGTACTGAAGGCATATTATAAGCATATAGATTGGATATTATACATATCTAGACTACAGAAATTACACTTTACCAAAAAGCTAAAAATAATTTGATAAAGAATTTAAAACTGCTATTTTGGTATTAATAATCTTATTTTTAATTTATCTAATCTACAATAAAATGGATAATTTAACTACAGAATAAAGTGAAATCTATGATAGATAAATTAGAGTTTGAGGACAATAAGCCTAACAATCTCTTTAATCCTCAACCGTTTTAATAGTAAACTATGATTAAATTAACTCCGAAATAGCTAAAAATCTAATACTATCAGGTATCAATATACGAATACTTGATGATAATTTAATAAGCTAATAAGACATCTAGTAACAATTCTTTATAACAAGTGAAAAAATTGGATAAAAGGTAAGATTTAATTAGCGAAGTGAAGCAGCAATTGAAATACTTAATCAAATCAATCCTTTAGTGAATGTATAACAACATAACTTGGACTTTAGCAGTTACTCTGCAATTATAAGCTCAGGATTAACAATAGAGTCTTAATAACACTGAAACCTGCAGTCTAGGGAACATAATATACCATTTTACTCTATATTCCCTCTAGGATTTTAATCGTTTATTTTTGTAGATGCAGGTGACAAATCAGTTCAACAAATCATAGAAAATCCAAGCTAAATTAAATATAATAGAAAGCCAAATGCAAAGAATAGAGCAGATGATATTTTAAGAAACTTTTCAACCTATTAAATAGAATACCAGGCCTATATAAGCAATATAATTGGGGGAATCTTATGCAACGATATAGTGTCCCTTATAACAAAATCATCTTCACAAATAAAGAACACTTGTTTTTACGACGGTGAGTTAGCAGAGGCGGTTATTTTAGAACTTTAATTATCTATTAGTTTCTGAACAAATTGAACCAATTCTAGATCCTTTTCACTATTTGTTGGTTTTCTAAGTACTAAATCTTCTAAGGTTTCTCCATAATTACTTTAAGCCTTAATATCCGCGCCCTTTTATACTAAATATTTTACACATTAAATCTTGCCGTGAAAAGCTGATACTAATAGAGGAGTATACCCAGAATAGTCCTTAGCATCTATATTTATCTAGTATTTTTCTACTATGTGCTGTAAGATAGCAGGGGATTGGCATAATGATGCCCAAAATAATACGGTTCAATTATTCTCGAAGCTTCTTGGATGTGTAGCAAGAGGTTAGTTTAAATTAAAGCCAGATTCTGCTAGTTAGTCTATTAATTCGATTGCAAGTTGTACCTCGTTTCCCTGAATTGCAGCTTTGATTTAATCGGACTTATCAGCTTCCATGTTTAAAGGTTTATAGATATTGTTATTACTAAATTTATCATATTTGAATAAAGAAGACTGTGTAAACAAAAGTGAAATATATAATTAATCTTTTACATTTTTATGCTTTAAAAAGTTTTGAATAGGATTCAGCCTTAATGCTCTTAATGCTATCTCAGGTGACTTCCCTCTAAACCCTCCTCTTTAATAATTACTTTATTAATCAATCTCAGGGAAAAATCCTCCAATAATACTTCTACCAAAAGTTAATTATCTTTATTAATTCATAAAAGTATTAGACTATGGTGTTCTGCTGGTAGTAGCAGGAGTATATGTGTTTCTGTTAGTTTTTTTCAGCCTTTTAGCTCATTGTGCAGCATATCTACTTATTTTTAAATTATTACCAGCTGGGATTCACTATGGGCCTAGTCTATCATTCATATCTTGACTTGCAACTCTTCTTTTATTTCTTGATGAATATGTAGAGTACTAAGCAGTGCTTTCAGGACGAGGGTACATAAAGTTTTCATCATCATCATCTCCATTTTTCTAAAACCTTTCATTCAGATAATCTTAAAAATTTTTACCAGCCATTTAAGAGGCAACTGTTGGTCTTAAGTGGTTTGTTCACTCCTCATTAGCTTCAGAATCATTATCAGCGCTTAAATTTTTTCGAGTTTTAAGAGATCCTGTTAGTTTTATAGGTTATACTTATTCAACTTTTGGATGATGCCGGATTGGGTTATAATGATGGTATAATAGAGCACTGGTTTATTTCAAATATCCAATAGATTCATCTTGGCTATCTTCTGACAAGCAGAAGGAATTTATGAATTATTTTTCCTTAGGAATCCTATACAACTTTAGTCCTTTCTCAATTTTTTACCTCCGCTTTAGATTTGCTTGTTTTTTAATATTTTACCGTTTTTACTCCTCCATGATACTGGAAGTAGCACTTTCTTGCTTTTCTAATGATTTTTTAGGCTCTTCTAGCTTAGCCTGCTATTCCAGAACAATTGTGTCCTCTTCCTCTTCCTAAATAACCTCAGTGTCTAAGTAAGGATTAGGAGATCAATTAACTGGAGTGTCGTCTAAGGTAGGAGTCATTATACTCGGTTTCTTTTATATTTTGATAGGAGTAATACTAATTGCAGTCTTTGATCTTGTAGAATTCCTCTTTTAATTCTTCTATCTTTTAAATCTTCTAATCTTACTTTGCATTACTCTATATGATAGTCTACGTTATTTCCAGAACTGTCTCAATCTAATAATAAGCAATCTTATTCTTATCTTCTATAGCTTTTCTTATAACTCCTTTGATTCTTTGGTTCATTCAATCATTATTTTACCATGAAAGTGCTTTAATACAAATCCAATGATAAACTCATTTTCGATTCTTTTAACTTCTTACAAATGATCAAAAACTTCACGAATTCTTTTAATCTTACAGTAAAATATATATCTTCTATAAGCTTTTTGGATTAAAATAGCACTCTGACTAAAATTTACCTCATATGTTATCATTCCGGAGTAATAATTACAGTTCATTGCAGTGGAGTACAGGCTTTCAACAAACTACTGAGTTAGTTTTTTATTAGATTGTCAGATCTCAACTGCATATAATCTCCTAGATAAGTAACCTCTAACGTGCTTTTATATCATAACTGCAGCTTAGTTTTTCACCTCGGCTATTTATGTCTTTTAACTAAGTAATTATTAGGTGTAAGTGTCTAGATTAAGTTGATTTTGCTACACTTCCTTAGCTAAACTTATCTTCTCCAATTTTGCCTATTTAAATCTTACCCTTTGGACATAATCAGAATGATTTAACTTTTGTAGTTTTTATTGAGTCATAACTTTCTTTTTATTATAAGTGCTGATATTGTAATCGTTGTAGAATTTCCCCTTGATTTAATTCGTAAAATTGTGTTTCAATCCGTAGCTTTTTAGATTTCACTCCATATTAAAATATTAAATGGCCTCTTTCATATCATTTGATGAAAAGTTGGATTGGATTGAAGGTAAATTGTATTAAGATTTTATAGGCTCAGCCTTTAAAGATGATGTATCATTGAGCTGCACAACTCCTGGAATATATGGAATTTCCTCAGCCCATACTTATAAGCTTAAAAAGTCCTTTAAATCTAAACTTTTCTATTCAGATGACCAAAACATTGATTATTTAAAGTTAGATGGTAACAAATTCCTATTAAACTGCTATTTTAAGCCAGAAGATAAATAAAATATTTCATTATAGTACTAACTAGAAGCAAAAATAAATAAGTTCCCTAACAAAATGCGAGGATTTCTTCAATATAGGCATTTTAGTCAATTGAACCTGGAGAACTATAAAGATGTGCTCTAAAACTCCATGATTTCAATACACCATAAAACGTAATTAGTAGGTGAGTACATATTAAGCAACTAAAACGTAGGATTAGGGCTATAATTAGGATACAATTTGAACCACTGCAGTTTGAACATACTTAATTTTCTTTTTTGGTGGTAAAACAAACAATTCCTTGCCACTTGTTCCTAAAAGATAAAAAGCAGCCGTCATCACTATGAAATGAATAAGATTAACCTAGGATTGTGAGGAAAAGTGAGAGATTATTTATAACTAGCCACTCTTTTCCAGTATAAAGACAGTGATCCAAAGCTAGATTTTGGTATGAAGTACAAGCATTCATCAAATTAGATATATAGAGCAGCTATTGATATTGAAGGTGATCTAAAATGCGGAGCATTTTTTAAAGTATCTGATTCATTTGCATTTACTTTAACTTCTAAGGTGGAGTTAATGAAAAAGTTTTTACCTTCAATTGGGTTTAAGCTTTATTTAAACTTTTAGTAATTTAGTAAAATGTCTTGGAATTTCTTTGATGCTTGAGTTTCTAAGCGAAGCAGTAATTAGGTGCTTGAGTGTAATATTGAGGAGTTTGAGAAGTAAAAAGTACAGTGTTTAGACTTATATGACAGGTGGTAGATCTGCACTGAGGAAAGAGGGTTTAATGATTAAGTATGTAGGGAAGAATTATTAGGAAAGTATTATAACTGTGTTTAACGTCAAAATGCAATGAAATACTATTTAAAGGACAATGATTTAATTTAGATTACTTATCACTAAATTTAAAAGTAGCAATTCTTGCTAGCTCTTCTGATAGTGTTCTTTACTCCTTTGCTATTAAAGTCATATATCTGTCAATATTCTCATAGCCAACTAGTGTAGATACTATTTTATCAATGCTGCACTTTTAAGGAGCTTTGTACAAGTTTAAATAAGTATCATGTGTAATTCTGATAATTTCTTATTCTTAGATTCTGTATATTTGGTCTTTTACTTTATGGATCTATTATTACACATCAGCTGCATGGATTATATTATTTGGTTGTATTTAACTTCTAAAGCCACCTCTTCTTTCAGGGAAATAAGGTTTTCATTATGCAATTGTTACTTTCTACTTTTTATCAAAGTATTTTTCTTCTTTTCTTAATGTTAGATTATATGATAGCTTATTTAGTCTTTCTTTAATTACCTTCTTCCACCTTTACCCTTGTTTTGTGTTTGTATATTCTTTTTCTTTATTAGTAAGGCTTTGTAACTTATCATTTAATTCGTCAAATTCGTCGCTTTTCTGGGTTAATTAAAAAATTATGTTAATCGTCTTGCTTTCTAGAAATTAAGGAAAGTTTTATTGTGTTACGTTCACTTTAAGGTTTCTTAGTTCTTTTATTATTCAACTAAGACCTGATGCCCTTGTATCAGAGCCTTCTTGTAATAAATTTTTATAATGAGCGATTTAAGAATTTCAAACTAAATTTAGTTGTTTTCGTAATTTTTAAGCCTTTTTATCAAGCTTTTAAACACTTTATGATTTTTCTTCTATTTACTAGTTTATTTACTGAATTAGTTTTGCATATTCTGCATCTTTATTCTACTTGCTTATTCTTTATATTGTTTTTCTATATATATAATCAGATATCTCTATTGTTCCCATTACTTTAGCTTAAAATTGCTCTTTTCTTTAATTTTCCTCAAACTATCGTACTCATAGTACATATGATTCATCTAAATTTCTTATGTTTAATCGTAATGTGCAAATATCCCCTCTAATCTAATCTCTTTAATTATTTAACTCCTCTAACTAACAGCTTAGTTCTTTATAAGATTAAGCTAACTCTTTCTCATATTCTTTTGCATAAAACTGCAATGCTAAGTTCCTATTCTACTCATTCTTGGCCAGTATCCGCATTAAAGTAATTTCATTAATAATAGGCAAAGTCTTCTAGGATTAGCTATTCCTGAGATTAGGTATAGTCTTCTGTGCTTTCTAATCATAAATTTGATTTAGTACAGAGTCAGAGTATTCTTACTAGTGCTTATAACTATCTCTAGCTCTTTCTATACTTTAAATATACCCAGAAGTAATTTTCTCCTAGTTTCAGTTACTTAATTCATTCACCTCTCTGATTTCAGACTCATCTTAGGAAGTAGGAGCTGATCTATACTTTCTGGCTGATCTTGACTTGGACACAGCAGTTTTTATACTTCTTCTACGTGATCCAGAAAGATTAGATTGTACGCTTTAAAGCTTCATTATAAATGCTATTAGTTACTTAATTAACCTTTTCCCTAGGATTTGTTATCTTAACTTGATAAAATCCTCCTTTGACTACATGTGATTTTACAGGGTATGAAATAGAACTGATTGAAAAGGCTTTTGAGATATAGGGAATGGTAAAAGACGTTGATTTTGTGTATAATTGTTTACAGTCCTAGGAAGAAGTTATTAAGTAAATATCGCAATTTGGGTCCCCATATGCAGCTGTGGGTAGTATACCAGTATTAGATTAATACAATAACAAGCACCTTAAAACCTCAATGCCGACTTATACGTCAGGTTTGAATTTTTTGTTAAAAACTCCTAGTGAAGATGATAATTGAACTATTTTAATGTGTTTTGACTATACAGTATGGGTAATTTTTGTATTAATTCCTCCAGTCCTTACAATTTTTAATATTCTGATTGGCTTTATACTCAATTTTAGTTCTAATGAGTTATGCACTGCAGAGTCTATCAATACGATTTGATGGGCATCTTATATGTCAATGGTGAAAATAAGTTAAAATAACTAGTATTATTATCAGCGATATTTGACTCTATTTGTAGGAATAATCGCAGGATTAGTGTTTTTTGGTTATACAGCAGCCAGAGTTGCTATAATTAATTAATTACTAGAAAAAGAGCCTAATGATATAACTAAATTAGCTGGATTTCCTGTTTTAATAGATGAGACTGTGATTTCTGACCCTTATATATACGGGGTTTACAAATATAATCCTAAGTTTGAGGGAAATCTAAGAGATAATATAGATACTGTGTTAGATTTATTAGATGATGGTGAAATATATGCAATTTTATCAGACCATGCTTATTTAGTGAATATAGCTGCTAATAATGAAGATTACTAACTTCACAATACCTTTGAGTCTCCTTATAATTTTGTAATGCTATATGGAGACAATTTTTAGAAAACTGATATAGATAAAATAAACAAAGGATTAGCCTAAATATATAGAAGCAATTAGCCTTTACTACTGAGTGAAAAGTACAATCTTTATTAGACCTAGGATGAAATAACTCCTACAGCAGTTAACGCGTATACTGGCTCTGGTTTGATATTTGTAATGATTGGAGCTTACACTTTAGCTCTTCTACTTAGTTGTCTGCCCTGGAGCATATTTCAATGCTATTCGATTAAAAAGATTTTACAAAAGAATAAAAAGAACTCTGAGGACTGTATAGCTTCAAGTACATAAAGAAATGAAAGTGAATTAGACATGAGAGCTTAGCACACTAAAACAATTTCCCAATCAGGAGGAGACATGTCAGCTTCAGCTGTTGATATAGGAGACACAGGAGAGCCAGTTGAGCTAGGAGCATCTTCCTTACCTGCTAATATTATGAGACTTATAAGACTTACAACTCTTAATTTATATCTGTATGAAAACGATTACCTAGAAAATCTTTAAAAATTGCAAGAGATAATAAAAAGTGAAGTAAAAAGAAATGATGATCTCTTTCAACTTATAACCGATAAATCTTAGTAACTAATTTGTAGTATTTTTGGCCACACTCTCATTTAACTCTAAATCTTTATTTGAATGTCTCATCGGAGTATTGACTGAGATCTTATTTTGTTCAATTTTAAGCAAATTCTGATACTTTCTCTGCTCAATAAGTGCTTCTTTTCTGATGAAACAAGGTTTTATATACTTATTATCCACTCTATGCCACCATGCATGAAATCCTTTCCTCTTAGCTAAATCAATAGACGATATATTAGTATTTTTCCCTTTGCTCATTAAATTTTCTATCAAATAGCTCTACACATTCTACGATACATCAGGAATAAACACATCACTTTCCTTAGGATCCATTAACTTAATCCATCAAGGCATGATTATCCCTACCACAACCGTTGTGAATACCACCATACCCAAAATAACAGCTTTCATTAAATCCTTGTGAGTGGAGGTGACACCATTGATTAAGCCAAAACATATAGCACCTCTTACACTTCCTCCCATCCAAACAACAGCCAGGTCATTCT
>CAKKTI010000404.1:0-20011 GCA_920105805.1 Condylostoma magnum
CTTATTTATTTTGGTGAAGAATTCTATAAAGAAGAGTTGTTTTAGTTTAAGAAACTAGGAGGCGTAGTAACACTAGAATTTCTAGTTTGTGTAGTATTTTTGTAAAATTCCTCTCTTTCTTAAATTTAACTCAAAACAGCATTTCTGAAATTTGGATCTTTTTACAGTTGAATTGACAATCTATTACCATCTTGAGTTTAAAACTTTTGTGTTACAGCTTTCCTCTAATTTTAGGACTTAATTTTATTATGTTTGATTAGATTTTACATGCGATATATTACAGTCTTTTAATTTTATTTTTCATCCTGATTATTAATATTTGACTGCATTTCTAATTATTTCAATGTTTCTGATATTTACAGTATAAATAATTTATGCTCATTCTTAAGTCAATGGTATTTCTATCTTCACTTTTCTGTTTCTTCTATACTACTGTTTTTATCTTAAATACAATTTTATAGTTATTGTTATAGTTGTTTATTCTCCTTTATAACTTAAATTGTTTCCTATTAATCTTTTATTATACCTTATGGTCTTTCTAGCTTTCGTTACATTTGTTATATTTAGCCTTGCATTGTTGAGATGATTTCAGAGTAATCTTCTAGTATTTATTTTCCATCCATTTTAATTTATAATGTTCTTAAGAAAATGTGCTCTTAATTCTTGTCTTCCCTTTTCTATTTGTTCACTTGCTAGATTAGTGTAGTATTTTAGCTTGGATACATAAAGAGCTTGCAATATCTCAGTTCTCAATCTGTAGTCTTCACTTGTAGTACTTTACAGCTCTTCTTGTACTAATTAGTCTACAATACTATCTATAACCTAAAGGGAGTAATGGCTTTCATCTAGGGTTTCAGTAAAGTGTTATCCATATGTAAGAATGTCTAGTAAAGCTATTTTATCTACTACTTATTCTTCACTGTCTTTGCTAATTAATGTTGAGTGTCTTATTTGCTTATCCTACCAAAGCTCAATAGGCATTATTTGATCGGGATAATCAAGTAGTTTTTATAATTAGCTATGCTGTCCATTTCCGGTGAGAATAAAGTACTTTTTATCTTTAACTACATTATTATTCAATACAGAGCTTAGGAACTTATCTCCAGGGGATAAGAATACATCAGGGTATAACTATTAAGCTACATTTATAGGATATTTATTTTGAATTATATCAGGATTTACACCTATCACTTTAAAGGTGTTATTGAATAGGCTAATTAGCTATAACACAGAGTAATTTCTACTAAGATAATAGTAATACTGAACTCTAGGCAAATCTGATAGAAATAAGCTGCTTATATTATTTTGATAAGCCCAAACTGTTGCGTATAGAAAGCTTCTATCAGATATACTGTCATATAATTGAACTCTTTTATTATCATTTTAATCAATTTCTTATTTTTTAAATCCAAGTCCATTTTTATTCAAAATCTTCATAATTCCAGTATACACTTATTTACTAGGCAAGCAATCATTTACATTAACTTAAAGATTGTTAAAGTTTTAAAAAACATCGTCAACTCTGCAATGCAGGAATAATAAATCAGGGTTCTGTATATAGTTTAATATCTTATATAAATTTATGCCTGATGAATGTTGTCCCATAACAAAAAGCTCAGCTCCCTTGAAAGTTAAATTGACTAGCTATCCTTAGTCATTCCGATCTAATTGCTGTTAGTAGTCTTTTCTATTGCTTATTTGTTTTTATAGAGACTGCGCTGGGAGTTCAGCTTAAATTTCTTTTATTTCCCTTGCAAGAACTGAAAGTCCTGGCTTTAAACCTTTGTAAGGATAGGACATTTTTATAATATGTCCAAAAGAGATGACAGCCATCTTCAGAGATTCTCTGAAGAATAAATTTAACAATTAAAAGATTCAGGCTATGATCTTTACTCATGGCAATCAAGCAAAAAATGTGCAATTTGTAGCATAAAGTTTCAGGAAAACAAAGGTATAAAATTCAAGAAATTTTGTTGTTATTTTTGCTTTTCTGCAGTCTGTAGTGCCTGTTCTACACATAATCTGTAGCATTCAGAAATAAAAAGAAATGTTAGATGCTGTCACCGATGTTATATCTAATAAAAAGCTATGAGATTAGAGGAAAACATGCTGGATTATCAAGGAAACTCTGAGGATGTTTAAAATTAAATAAAAAGCTTTAAAGAAGACATTAATTGATTAAGGCAGCAACTAAACGACTAAAACACTTAAGACTTAGAGAAACAATAACTAGACGCTTTACTCCAAAATGCATAGACAAAGATTATAAAAATATAAGATTACTTTGATAAAGCTTAAAAATCAACTTATAATCACTTGAATTAAGTTTAAACCTAAGTTTTGAACATTAAAGAGACAAAAAAGCCTTAAGTTATTAAAAAGAACATAAAAACAATGCAAATAGAGAATGAGTTGATATATTCCAGAGTAACTTAATTGAAAGAAAAGCATGATAAACTAAATGACGAAATATTTAGTTCAATAGCCTATTTAAAAGTCTCAGATTAAACGCAAGACAATTACTAAAGAAACCTAAATATTTTTGGATCAATTACTCAATACTGTGATGAGCTAGAATAAGATCATTAATTAGTAGATCACTTTAATGAAAAGATTCAAATGACCGAAGAAATGGTCAATGATATCAAAAGAAACAAAGAGCCTAGTCAAGGTCTAACAAACCAACAATGTCATTGCTACATTTTTTAATTAATCTAGACAATTTAAAGACCTTATTCTGTAGTTTCTTTCCACCAAATAGACAGTCCTAATCCGTCTTCATTAGCAGTTCCCTTTCTATAACTTACAATTAATTCTGGTAGTACATTGTCCTCCTCCGGAAGGATAAAACTGAAAACTTTAAAATTCATTTCCTGGCCTAGGTCGAATATCAAGTCATTGTCCTCATATCTCCATACAAAGGTTTACTCGCTTTGATCACTGATTATAAAATACAAGTAGCTTTGCTCAAATAACAGGATTTTAGGAATAAAGGCTTCTATGAAGTTTAGAGACACTGTTATTCCGTCTGTTGAGCACTTTTTAATTGTGCCTGTAAGAAGTTCTCCTGGGAAAGGTTTAAATAGGATTAGAGTGAATTGTATAAAGCATTATTATAAGTCATTTACAAGTATTATGTTATTCACTTAGAGTTCGTATATTGATATGCAGAGGCCTTCACCCTTGAGAATCTTACCTACGTATTTTTAGTCTAGTTAAATTATTATTACTTCACGGGTTGGAAGGTGTAGGTAATCAGAGGTTAAATCAATTATGTCTTTTAGTTTGTATAGCACAAACATCTTTAAATTGATTATTTAATCAAAGATACAAAGAAGAATATGATTATTTAAAGCAAGTTTGGTTTATTACTAAATAAAAATGATTAGCTAAAGTATCATATCTACTATTACACCGATACAATGAATATTAAGTGCTTAAGAACCATTTTAAGACTGGAAGGACTAAGTGGGAAATGATAGTTTAATAACTAAATAGGCTGAAATCAAATAATTCACATATTTTGGCTAGACGAATTTCCTATGTTCTTAGCGTAGCAATTAATCTAATGATTAATAAGAGCTAAATAATCAACTAACTTACAACTTATCTTGTAATATTTGTAAATAAATAATATAATTGATTATCTAGCATAAAAAGAGTCATATGCATAAAAGAGCTTTTCAACGTGATCTATGTAAGGAAATTTATACAACAAAAAAAGATCTAAGATAACACAATTGATTGCATAAGGCAAGTTAATATGATATATATGGGAAATAATTTTAGAATGTATTAAAGCAACATAAAATAAGTCATATAAAGGAAAAACCTTACTAGTGTCAAATCTGTAATAAAAAGTACAAGGGAGAATATTATTTTTAACATCATTTGTAAAATCATCAAGCACAGTATAGATGTGAAATATGCTAAAAGCAATTTATATCAGCAAATGGGTACTAATTACACATGGAAAATCATAAAGATAAAGCCTTTAAGTGTTACTTATGTGAAAAGTCATTCATTACAGATTCTAAATTATAAAAACACATTAATATGCATAATTAAAAGCCATTTTCATGCGAAACTTGTGCTAAAAGCTTTGTTTAGAAATAGGATTTAAAAAAGCATTTAATTAGGCATTAAAACTAAGGACCATTTTAATGCAATATTTGTGGATAAGAATATAAAATGAAACTAAGCTTTGAGAAACATAAATTAATTCACTCTACAACATAGCCATTTGAATGTCATATTTGTGGAACTTTATTTTTATAAGAAACAAGTTTTTAAGTTCATGTAGTAAATCACTCAAAAACTACCTAATTATCTTAAACACCACAGAAAAACTTATCAGTAAACAATTAGTTAGAATTATTTATTTTGCTATTATTTTGTATTCTAATAGAGTTATTCTATATTTATTATGCAAAGCAATAATAGTCAATTTTACAAAATAGAATATTAATAATTCAGGTTATTTTTGTATAAGTAATGCTTAATCATGCATGTTTAAACGGCTAAATACTTATCTCTGAATAAATATCTTTCTTGAATGCAATATACATAAAAGATAAGCGAAAATATATAAGCAGTTCAGAAGCACTTAAAGGATCTACTATAAGTCATCTAAATTTTAAATATTACTAAGCATAGTGTATAATAACTGCGCCTCAGTCCTTTTCACTTATCTCCTTGAATTCGGTATAAGTTAAAAACATTATATCAGAGAAATAACACAATCTCAACAAGGTGCAATAAAATATTACAATAACCTTTAAAACAGTCTCGTCAATTTTATATAAAAAATGGAAAACTGTATTGAACCAATCGTCAGAAACTTGATCGCTGGAATCGATTTCTAACAAATCTACCAAGCAAATCAGAGGCATATGGGATGGCCAGATAAAAGTGAAGTACAAAGCATTCTAAAGGGCTAAATCTTCACCAAAAGCAGCCTAACAACTCTATGGGAAAATCTAGAAAGAGCTGATCCAATTAAAAAGTTCAAAAGGACCTTCTAAATTTGCCAACTGTTCACAATTACTTGCTGGCCTACGATAAACACCTTCATTAATAATTTTATAATAGAGAATGAGATTAAAGCTGAATATCTGAAATATTTGGATGGTTTAGTTAAATCAGGTGATTAAGCAAAAGAAATCATATAAAGAGTGAATCCTTATGATTTGATGGTAGTTTAGCTTGAAACATTTGGAGAAATATCATGATAACTTCTTTTTATCAGAATAGATAAGAAAGAACAAGCTAATATAATTTTAGAATGAATTTTGAGATGTTCAAAAGTGAATTCAATGAGAGCTGTAGAAAAAGCTGTAGAATATATTAGATATCAAGCAAGGCAACAATAATTACAACAAAAATAATTCTAGTAAAATGAACAAAGGGGGAAATAAGGAGTCATCGGTACACATGAGAATAGTATATCATCAGTTTGTATTTCACGAAGTGAATAACTAGTAGTAACAGGTGGAAATAACAAGAAAGTAAAACTATGGGACTTATAAAGCCCAGCCAGAAACAGAATAATTGGCCAACATGATAATAGTGTATCATCAGTTTGCATTTCAAAAAGTGAGTAACTGGTAGTATCAGGGGGATATGATATGCTAGTAAAACTATGGGACTTATAAAGCCCACAAAATAGCAGAATAATCGGTAAACATTACTTTAATGTGTAGTCAGTTTGTATTTCACGAAGTGAATAACTGGTAGTATCAGGTGGAAATGATAACCGAGTAAAACTATGGGACTTATAAAGCCCATCCAGAAACAGAATGATTGGTAAACATGATAATTGGGTAAGATCAGTTTGCATTTCAAGAAGTGAATAACTAGTAGTATCAGGTGGATATGATAGGCAAGTAAAACTATGGGACTTATGAAACCCATCCAGAAACAGAATCATTGGTCAACATACTTTTAGTGTATCCTCAGTTTGCATTTCAAAAAGTGAATAACTGGTAGTATCAGGTGGAAATGATAACCGAGTAAAACTATGGGACTTATAAAACCCATAAAATGGCAGAATTATTGGTAAACATGATAGTAGTGTAAAATCAGTTTGCATTTCAAAAAGTGAATAACTAGTAGTATCAGGTGGAACTGATAATTAAGTAAGAGTATGGGACTTATGAAACCCATAAAATAACAGAATCATTGATCAACATGATGATTGGGTATTCTCAGTTTGCATTTCAAGAAGTGAATAGTTAGTAATATCAGGTGGAAGGGATACGAAAGTAAGAGTAAGGGAAATGTGGCTAGATAATTTCAATTTATTCCGAAATTAGTTTAGAAACTTTAATTAAACATTTTAGGTCTTTAAGTGTATTTAGCCCTTATCTATAATATTAATATAAGTTAATTTACTAAATAAATTGAATCTTGTAATGTATATAAAATATTATATAAGAAGATTAGTTAAATATCCTTTTAAATTCTGTCATTTAATGTCATATCCTTGCATTGAAATTCTTATCTTAAGTCAAGGAGTATCTAAATTTCATAAGAGCAGAATAAGTCTTACTTATGTACAGTTATTATTAAGCTTTGAGATCAGTTTAATATTTTAAATAGACTTATAATTAACAATTTACAAAATCCTTTCAAAATATACAATAAATGGCAGCTTATCTTAAACGTCGACTTCTTTTCTTATCCCCGTCAGTAGCTCAAGGTAAAGAAAAAGAGTGCAAAATTTCAGATTTTAAAAACTTATCAAAATTTCCCATTAGTTCAAATGCTTTAGGGAAAATATATAAAGTAAAGCACATAGATACAAATAAATTATATGCAATAAAGTCAATCAACAAGAAACTAATCCTATAACAAAACATGCTAAACTAATTAAAACGTGAAATAAGAATAATGTACAGTCTTGATCATCCTAACATCTTAAAGCTCATAAATCATTTCGAAGACTCAAAAAACTTCTACTTGATTTTAAAACTAGCAAAAGGTGGATCATTATACAGAAAATTAAGAAATGATGGTAGATTTGATGACTCCACAGCAGTTTAGTTTTTAAAAGAAGTAGCCTTAGCTGTTTAATACCTACACAACAAATAACCTTCCATAATTCACAGAGATATCAAACCTGAAAATATTTTACTAAGCAGATAAGGAAGAGCAATACTAGGAGATTTTAAACAATCAAACTTTTCCCTATAAAACCGATTTACCTAGTGTGGTACTTTTCTTTACTTTTCCCCTGAGATGCTGAGTCACTCTGAATAAAACACTTAACTTGACTTATGAAGTCTGGGAGTTTTACTATACGAAATGTTAGTGGGCACAATTCCATACAGAGCTAAATCAGAGCAGCAGATGCTGAATATGATTAAAACAGTTAAAATTAAGTTTCCTAATCATATATGCAAACCAGCTAAATTGCTAATCAAAGGACTGCTAAAGGTTGATCCTAGTGAGAGAATTACAATTGATTAGTTACTAGAGCATCCTTGGGTTACAGGGTCACGTGAAATTCGCCCTACTTGCAGACCTTCTAGTATAAAACAGCCATTACCTGATATATCTGAGTTTGAGGGCAAAGAAGAAGTCTGACAGTTTGAGGAAAATGAGTATAGAGTTATTGCTAAGGAGATAAGTTAAGATGATTGATAGAAATTAGAAGTTGAGAAAATGGTTACAGGGGAACTTAGAGGTAAAATAAGATGTATTAATGATTAAATTGTAAAAGCTTATGATTTAATTGCAACTTTTGATAGGAAAATTTAAGATACTAGAAATTAGTTGAATTTAAGCTAGTAAGTTATTAATAAGGCTAAATTAGATGTTTTTATTAAGTAAGAGGAAGAAAGTGCATTTGACTCAGGTGATGAAGATGATAAATAAGAGCTTAGATCTAAAATAGATTAAATTATGAAGTAAAAGGATCAATTGTAATATGAAGTGACTGTAAATGAAAATGTTGCTTTAAAGTAAATTGAATAGCTTATATAGGCTAAGATATATAGTAGCTAATTGTAATTCTAATAGAAATAGTTAAGGTAAATGCTATTAAATATAAAAGGACTGTCTACTCTCTCTAGTTTTAATTACAGTCTAAAATAAGCTTAAGAAGTTGTGGGAAAGATTTAAAAAGATGAAGTGAGTGATTCAACATATTCTATTTTAAATAAAGAGAAAAATTAAGGTTAACCACAGAGTTAAATCAAAGAAGATTATAATATGTTACAAGTTTAAATTGATAAAATTTACAATGATATTGAAAAATTTACGATTGAAAAAGAAGAGATTAGATTAATTAGAGAAAAGGTTATAAAAGCAGTTTACAGTTAGTAGTTTAAATATAATTGTATTAATTAACAAGATATGTATTAAATTCCTTAAGCTAATTAGGAAAAAATGGAATTTAAAAAAGAGTATTTATAAATTCACCAAGAAAACTAAACAATAATAGGCCTTTACCAGCTGCCAGAGTGATAGAAACAAATATAACTTAATTTGCTCCCATAGAACTACTCATTTTGATAAAATGTGGTAACTTAAAGGCTTTATTAAGTTTATTATTCCCATGGAAGACTCATTGCTAAAGTTTAAGGATTAGGAGGGGGCTGCGGAGGATCTAGAACTGATTCATCAGCTTTGCATTAGCAACCTTAATAGAAGACTAGGACTAGGCAAAAATCAGTGCATTTAAAATCACCTTAAGAAAGAAAATCTCGATTTAGTTTCTTTTAAAATCTTATAAAAGAGTTTGAGTAAAATTCCTGGAGTAATAAAACTTTATAGGTTCATGAGACAGCATGTTACACTGCTATTTATTCACCTGATAGTAAATTTATAGCATCAACCAGTAGAGATAACACCCTTTAACTGCTAAATGGTGAAAATGGCAATAACTAAGTACTTAATATCCAGGGAAGTACACTAGCTTTTACTCCAGACAGTAGATTTATTTTCATAGGAAGTGATTAGTATAGTCTACGAGTAATTGAGGCCTAAACGCTGGATATTCACTAAGATTACGGCGAGGAATCTAAAAACATAACCTGCATAGAATACGATTCCCAGAGATACAATGCAATTACTGGGGATAATATAGGAAGTTTAAAAATTTGAGAATTTGAAAGTGGAGTCATCTTAAAAGATATAGAAGGACATTAACAAGCAATCACTTCTCTTTAATTTAGAGAAGGATATGAGCAGTTATTCAGCTCTTCACTAGATGGAAAAATCAAAGTCTGAACATCGCAGCTCGAAATTATAAAAGTACTGAGAAACCACCAAAGTCCTGTTAATCAAATTCATTTATTAGATGAGATCTTAGTAGCTGGAATTGATACTGGGGATATAGTAATATGAAACTCAATAAGCTTCGCTAAATGTGAGGAAATTAATATAAAGGAAACTTCCGTTAAAACAGTAAGAATTTCTTATTAAAAGAATCTTTTATCTGCTGGCTGTTCAGACTTTAAGATCTATATATATAACTTAAATACATTCTAACAAATTGTCATTTTGAATGAACATACTGACTAGATCAATTCGCTTAATTTCTCTAATGACGACAGTTTTTTACTATCATCAAGCAATGATAAAACAGTTAGACTTTGGTATATAGCTATTTTAAAAAGGAATTAATTAATTTACTAGTTCATATGTTCTATTGCTGTATTTGCATTCTCTAAAGCCCTTGTGGCTAATTGCTGTAGTTGAATATCACTTTCTTATGTCAGCTCTTATAGTATAGAAATTCCATTCATACTAATGAATTGTGTAACAAAATTAAAACTATTGTCTGAACTATCCTAGAATAATAAATCAGAAAGTAAAAGAACAGTTTTTTTGACAATTTTCATTGATTATTTTGCTTCTAGTAGCATAATAACTAGATTTAGTCCATTGTTATTTAAAAATTCATGCTGTACATTCCTGTTTTCCCCCCTTACTAAAGCAGACAAGGCTCCTACTTACAGTTCTTTTAAATCTAGGTCCTCTTCGTTTACAATAGCTGCGATTATGCCTTGGATTGCATTATTTTATAAAGATGCTTATTATACTATAGGATTGTTCTACACAGCACTGGAATACAGAAACAATGCCTTCTGTCGTACATGTCTATAAGTAGAGCCTAGCATAGCATGCATCAAAGGCTATAATGCTTCTTATCTAACCAGGTCTCTAGCAGTTTCCATATTCTCAATAATTTCTTCTAATTCATACAATACTTATATTTTAGCAGATAATTCATTTTCACTGTCTCCCATCTCCTTTTAATTCAATACTGTTTTAACCCTATTAATAATTTCAGCTGGATCAACACAATATGACTCTAATGCCTACTTTAACCATTGTCTTTAATCTTCATCTAACTCTGAAACCTTTCTGTCCTCTGTTCCATCCTGATAGGAAAGAGTTCATTATAATAAGCCTGGCCAACTAACCATTTTATTAGAAAATAATTTAGATTGTTATAAGTAAATAGGAAGATTCTAGAATTTATATGGGGTTTAGAGGCAGGAGTAAAACATTTATGTTAAATGCAGTTGATTTATAATTTATCTACTTTCAATAATTACATTCTTATGCATTGAGCTACTTTTTCATAGCACATAAGGATAATACAAACCCATTTTTATACTAAAAACATTTGAACATCATTGCCCTGAATTCCTGTAGATCTATTTTACCATCTCCATTCAAATCAACTTCTTCAATCAGCTCATCCCAAAAGTTTGAATCAAATTCTTATATATTAGAACTTCCTAAAACTTCTCTAAGTTATGTAGCTGAAATTGATCCTTATTAGTTCTAGTCAAAAAGATTAAAGGTAGCATCAATATTTTAATTAGTAAGTAAATCTTACTTTTATATTGTTGCCATTAGAAACTCCGAAAAATCAATAAATCCGTTTTAGTCTGCATCAACCTCTTGCATTATTTTATCAACCTTTTGCATTGCTTACTCTCTACTGAATTACTTCTCCAATTAAAGCAACAAATCATTACGGCTTAGCTTACCATCATTCTTCGTATCCATTGCTCTGAATAATTTTGCAACTGAATTGATACTCTGATTACTTATCAAGTGGCTTGATATATACTAGTAGGCTATTTGTTACAGCTTTTGTTTGAAATTGAATTACTAGAGATTTTTAAGTATTTGGATTGTATTAGATTAGTTTTCAGAGTCATAATTCTATATTTGATTTAGCCAACGATTTTCTAGAGCAATTTGCGCTGAAATTCGATTTTATGGATCTTTTTATAGCATTTTGACTAATAGGTCTTTTGCAGAATTAGATATAGTGATCATTTAAGCTTGATTTATGTCAATGCTTTGTTCGTGGATTTTCTTGTATATTAATTTCTATGATTTCCCGTCAAAAGGATAGGTTCCATTAAGCATAATGTACAGCAAAACCCCACAGCTTCATATATCCGACTTAACACAAAATTGGCCATTTAGTGCTTCAGGGGATAAATAAAAGTAATTATCTACCTTGAAAGAGTCATCAAACAGTTCAGAATTGCCAAATCCTATTATTTTAACTGTTCCATTAAAAGTATTATCATCTAGTATAAGATTTTCAGGTTTAATTAGTCTGTGGACTATGTTATAATCATGCATGTGCTTCAAGGCGTATAAAACTTACTTGAAAAAATCTGCGATTATACGTTCACTTAAGTCCTATTTATTTCTCAGTATTTATAAAGCAGGTTGGCCTTGCACATATTCCATTATAACATGTAGATATGTTTCATCTTCATAAACCTCAAAAATTTTGACTATATTTGGGTGATCTAATTATTTTACTTAGTTTAGAACATCTAGTACATTTTATAGTTAATCTTAAGTTATCCTTTCTTTGTTTATTGACTTTATTACTCTTAGATTCCCTGTTAATTTGTGAATAGCCTTACGTACTATTCTGTATCTATTACGGGTTATACTATCTCCAATGGAATATTTTACAGTGATTGGAGCAGTATATCTTCTAACAAATTATCCTGGTTTTACTACAAAATTTTAAACTTATAATTAGCTATCATTATTCATACTTCGATTAGATTACTGTTGGTTATTTGGAACACATACTTTACATCCCATATCGAAAAATTAATAATGTGGGATTATATAATAGAAAGCTTAAGGAGTCTTAGTTATAAATTCATATGGTTAAAAACAATTGGATTCTAGATGCCAGATACTTTTTATGTAATCAATTAAAAACTTTAAGAAAAAGGAAATGCAAACATATTAATTCTATAATGAATATATTTAACTAAAAGCTATCAAATATACATGTAGCGAATCTCAGATTTTATATAAATTTTTCACTAACATAATAAAAACTTATAATTACCTTTTAAGGCAGTATTAGTCTCTGATTATCCTTTACCATTACTCAATGCTAATTTGTTGCTATTATTTTGACTTGTTCTATTCAAACTATATTTTCTAATTGTATAATCTTAACTTTGCAATCTTCCTTGTCAATAATTTATAACTAATCTATTATTACGTCTATAATTAGTTTAACTTATTTTCCCTTTGCATTGTATGCTCAATAAAATGATTCGTCATCATAAATAGGTAATTATTAAAGAACTTATAAATCATTCTCATCGAAAACTGTATATCCTGATTAAAAGTCATCAGTAAAACTTTAAACTTATTTTATTTCTTCTACTGGTGTTCCGACAATTAATAGTTTTGAATTATTCCTTATATTCAACTAATTCAATGTAGCCTAATCGTTTTTAAGTTAGCCTCTGTTAAACAACTTTTGCATGGGTATAGGGACTTTGGTTAGTTATTATATTTGCTCTTTAATTTCTAAAACTGTAGTATTGGAAGTCACATTAATCACAAATTTCTATTTTCCAAATTACAGATTGATTAATAGTTCTTCCATTTAATATAAAATTATGTTTGAAATGATTTACTAATATTATAAGCTTAGTAATACATAGATGCAAATAATTTTAAACAACTTTTGCATGCATCTTTTATTATATTAATTTACTGTGCTTAGATATACTTCTAGTCAAACTGAACATCATGTAGAATATGCAAATTTCTTATATTCTTTCTATCAAATAAATTTATATACAATTTTCCTATATTTACATTATCTATATACTGTTTCCTAATCAGAATACTGTACACTTTGTTTCATCAAATGAAATGCAAATATTTTCTTACAAATAATGGTTAAAAAGGGAGGAAATCAAGGAGCTAAGTCTACAGCCAGAGGACTCAGATAAGGAGCTGCAAAGAAGCAGCATACTAAAAGAACTGAGGTCACGTTCAAAAGACCTGAGACTCTTAAACTCCCTAGGAACCCAATCTACCCTAAATACTCTTTGCCAAAAAGTAAAGCATTAGATAAATTCGATATTATGCTTCAACCTCTTGCTACAGAGCGTGCAATGAAATGTATTGAAGATTAAAATACTTTAGTTTTCCTTACTGATACTAGGGCCAATAAAAAGCAAATAGCCAAAGCTGCTGAAAATTTGTATCAAGTTAAAGTTGAGAAAGTAAATACCTTGATAAGACCTGATGCTAGGAAGAAGGCTTTCATCAAACTCACATCTGAATTTGAAGCTTTGGATGTGGCATACAAGATAGGAATTTTGTGAGTTAGGATAAGTTTTAAGGTTTTATGAAAGTTATAATGTTATTCACATGGGAGATGATTGTTATGTATATGATATTTTTGTAGAATAGGTTGGTTAGGTTATGTGAAGGAGTCATTACAAAGTCTTTAAAAGACTATGCTTTATACTTAGTCTTCACTATAAAATTGTAAGTGTATATAGTAATTTTTGTTGAGTATAGTTAAGTATATATGCATATAGTATTGAGTTTAATAAGATATTTGAATGTAACTGGAGCTTATGAAGTATGCTATCATTATTTCATTTAAAGATCATTATTTATCGTAGGTGGATTCCCTCGATTGATATAGTATTTATAGAACATATATACTTTCAAACTTTACAAAGCACAATTTCCTTCGATAGAACTACATTAGAATCCTAAACAATAGTAACTTTTTCTTACTAACAGCTATTTACCATATAATGCTACTAATGTATTTTTCCAATTACAAATCCGCCAGGTAGCTCTATTTTTGCTCCCAATATATCTAAGTCTAATTTAAGTAAAATATGTGCACCTTTATACTTCATTAGGAAGGCTTATTCATGCTTCATTTAAGAAATTCAATCAATCTTTTCTTAAAAAGGTTATTTAAGACTTACTTAGCATAGACGAAATTAGCTAATAATGTGTACTTTCCCTTTTAACTATATAATTATGTAAAAGTACTATAAAATCCATTGTGCCTAATAAAGAAGAAAGTGAGGACTGTTTTTACTCCTTTAAGATTATTTGTAAATTGTCTATATGTTGTTGTAATTTAGAATAGATTAATTGATTCATTATGAGCACTTATACGAGATCTTTTAAAGTGTAAGCAATAGTAGTATAAAGCAAAAGTATTATAGAAGATATAGTATATGAGAGCGTTCTTCATTGAAATGACAACATTATTTACAAGATAAAAGCTTCATTAATTCTATGAAACTATGCATAATACAACAATTAGCTCCCAGTTTTAAAAACCTATCAAATATACTAAATAAAGTCATCAAAGTCATCATCCAGATCTTCTTAGTCTCCAATATCTAACATATCCAGCTGATACCTCAAAAATCCTCCAATTCCTCCGAATCCATTAACAAATTGTGATCCTTCTCCACTCTTGTTTGTGATAAACTCGATAGAAGCTCCAAATTACTTGTGATTGTTGACAAGCCACTCTGTTAATAGTTCATTAGTCTTTATTTCCAATTTAGCTCCATTCTCCTCAAAGTTTTTGGTATCTTCTTCTTACTAAGTAGTTAAAAACAATACTTTTTCCTCTTCAGTAGCTTGATTCTTTACTTCAAATCGTTTAATAGTCAAATCCTCCCATAGAATAATACTCTCAACTGCTCCCATCTCAATAGCCCTTAACGTATCATGAATTCCATAGCAATACTTCCTTGTATCTTGGGCTACTTCAGTGAAAAATCTGCTAATGAGGTTTCTCTCTCTCACAAATTTCACGTTTGCCAGGGTTTCATTGGTTAATTCAATCGCCTGGTTAAATCCGTTTTCTCCGCCGTATGCTACATCAACCACTGCCAGAATCTTCGAAGAAAGCCTTCCATCGAGTAAATCTGACTGTCCCAGCTCCTTCTTAAACTCTGCACTGCCAGCCAATACGAGTCCAGTCACATTGATCTTTTCATCCGTAATGAAAGACTTCACTGCTGTTTCTGCCACTCTTCTAATATAATTATGCCTTCTCTCCAATCTCAGCCTAGCGAATCTAAGAGCGGATTATCCTCCTCTTCCATGCTTCTTCGGCAACTCCACTGAGAATTTGGTAATCACTTCCCTTGCATTTCCCTAAAGAACTCCAAAGAGTGCTCCACTTCCGTCCATTATGATAAAACCAAACTTGTCATCATTTTCCAGCAGCTCCTTCAGCACCTCAGTATGGAATCTGCTGTCACACATATACAGCGAAGTGTTTATAGGTTTAAAGGGCTCGAAATCAATAGTGTACTTTTTCTCAGTGAGTCCCTAGTCGTTGAGCACCTCTCCACAGTATATGATGAGGCCGTTCGGAGGAGTTCTGTTGTAGAGTCTGAGTCTTTCTCTTACAGATGTTAAAGCGGATTACACTGCTCCTCTTACTACTCTGCTTTTGATATTAGCCGCTTTGCCAAGCTCGTCGTTCATTTGTTTGTTGATTAGATTGATTTGCTCGCGGGGGGGAATTATTAAGGATATAAGAGAAGTTCCGTTACCTTTAGCGGTATCAAGACTTTCAATTATTTTGCGAATACGCCAGTATTCAATGTTCTTCTCTTGATCCTCGCTAATCTCCATTTATTTTTATAGTTTTGTTGATTGATTAGGCATTTGTATGCTTTTTAAATCATTAATGTAAATAACCCTAATAGTGTTATGTTATTGTTGGATATACTAATGGATATTGATTTATAATACCTTGATTTAAAATTATTCGTAGAATTAAATAAATTTGTAAGGAATTAGCTTATTATTCATCTAATATAAAAATGAAGAACTGTATTAAGCAGATTGTTAGAAACCTGATTGGCAGCACCGAATAATTATACCAACTCAGTAATACAAGGCTTAATCTGAACTCAATTTTAAATATACCAAAGAGTTTATTCTTCTCAGAAGATTACTTAAAGTATTTGAGTAGATATTCTAGATAAATGCTAATTAAAACGCATAAAATGTCTAAGATTTCTATGAGTAATAATGAAAGTTAATTTGAAATTACCTACCTGATAGTACTAATTATTCCCTCATTGAAATACAAACTGAAAATACACATTCATTTTACTAGAATTATTATTGTTGTAACTCTAGTTGACTTGCTTTATGTCTAATATATTATCCAGCTTCCAATAATTCACTTATCTCATAATCCATTATAAGCTTCTATCAAATTATTCTTTCTGATCTAATAAAATGAAGTTAACATTATGCTTTTATAAATGTCTCAAGCCTTACTTTCATTATCAGGATTCACTTTTACATTATTTCTTTTGCTTGATTAAATAAATCATCTAAATACTTAACTTTAATCTTATTATCTCTCATAAAATTATAAAACAAGGTATATATCATAGGTTAGAACTTAATTGCGAGCAGTTGGTAAATTCGGGAGGTTTTTATGAGCGTTATGAGTGTATCTTTCTAGATTTTTCCACAGAGCTCTTAGGTTGTCTTGGGTGTAGATCTAACCATTTTGAATGCTTTGAACTTCCCTTACATCCCATATGCTGCAGATTTATTTGAAATCGATTCCAACAATCAAGTTTTTGATTATTTCTTCTAATTATATAGACTAAAATTGTATCTTGTTGATATTGTACTGTATTTTTAATAAATTATTCTGGGTTTAAAGAGATAAAACGAAATCAGAAGAATAGAAAAGCAACAATTGTATATTATTTGTTGTTTTGAGTGTTTATATGCTAAGAATTGTGTATTATGACTAAAGGATTATTAGGTTAAGTGTTTTTTGATTTTCCCCTAAAACTATTAAGTTATCTTCTGATAATATTTAACCCTTTATAACACTTTTAATCTCGTTTAGATCAATTAATTTTATGTGTTGTAGGCTCAATTGGCTTTATACAGTTTCCATTTTTTGTGCATAAGAGCTTCCATAGTAATTTAGTAATTTTTCGAGTTCTTCTAGTATCAATTAACTTTGCTTCAATACACCAAAACAAACTATATCAATTTAATGGGAATGCACTTTCTCACATAGCTTAAAAATAATAGTATTTCAATTTATAAAGAATAATAATAAACAAAAGTAATAAAAGTTTAAGGTAAAATTAATAAAACAATTTTTGCATGAGTTAATTAAAATTACTACCTATTCAATAGAATAACAATTAAAAGCCTATAAGTAAAAACCTTTACTAGTGAAAAACAATTTAACCTAGTTATATATAAAATGGAGTAAAAGTAGCAGAAGAAGAGGTGCAAAAACCCAAGATAAAATGAAGGAAACTCTCTCCAAGTGAAAAAACTATTCAATAATACTTAAAAATTGTAAAAATTACAAAAGTAATGTGAGAATTATTTTGAAAAGTTCGGATAAGATACATAAATTTTAACGTACTTATCAAAACTAATATTTTTAGACTCTGAGTTAAATGACATAAAAAAGCTTGTAGCAGATGCTGATAAGTCCGTATAAAATTATTTTAGCTATGGAGACGAAATCAATGAAGAAGAATGTTTCCAAAAACCTAGAAAACGTATAAAAACGCTATTAGAAAGTTAGTAATTAAATTGTTTAAACATTTACTATTATATATCACTGTAAAGAAAGATCTCCTCTGCTTGTAAATTTGATAAGTTAACAAGTACAAAGCTTTGAGATTTACAAAATTTCGGTACTTGTATAATACAGCACTCCTGATATTTTTATTAGTTAAACTGTTATTAGTTTCCAATTACCATAACATGTGGAGTTTATTCAATGATCAAGGGATCATTTCCTCTGCAAGGTGTAGAGCTGTACTCCTATGGACAGGAAGGTGATAAATGCTGATAATCCAAACATCTCTGTGCGATTTCTTGTATAGAATTTTGGGGAAGATATCTCTGCATAGATCTTAAATTTTAACCAGCTAAGCATAGGAAAATAGCACTGTCTAATTTAAATTCATAAGGGTTCGTCTGGGTTTAGAATGTAGTAAGCTTTTTAGAATAACTGAATAATTGGTACTTTAGAGGCTGTTGAGGGAGGGAAAAATTAGAAGGATCATGGACTCCTGGAATTAAATCAACATAAACTTACAATGCTAAATCTGCTAGTAGAATGTCTAATCTTCTTAACTATTCCTAGCCGTATGTTGGGTCAATACCCTTTGCCAATGAATTGCCTAGTATCACTACTCTGATTATCACGTTTGACTTATTTATGTTTTTAAGTCCTCCGGTTATGTACTCTGAGAATAAAGCATATAAAAGGGGGTTAAATCCTTATTTTCCTAATTATAGACTCGAAACAAAACAAATGTAGTGCTGTTGGGGTATTATAGGGAGTTCTGTTATATGTTTATTAGGAAAGCAGTAATCTCTAACTACTAATTGATCAAAGTTATTTAAGTATCCTCTAACACCTATTATTATGCCCTAGCATAGTTTTTTAGGGTTTTTAATTTATAGTTGAATTAATCCAGATTAGTCCTCTAAAAAGTACTCTATAGGTTTTTACTAATCATTTTGTTTACCGTTATGTGAAAATTAATAAATGAAACGGCTAATGATAGATTCCTTTATTCCTTTTATAATAAAAACCCCTATAACAAAACAGTCTTTATGGGTTTTTATATCGTGTATTTAATTATAATTTGTTTCAGGTCATTTTATATTAGCTGATTCGAAAATTCTATGCTGCAATTCGCGTAATCTTGACTGATATAGTAAATAGTATTATTCCTCATATTAAAGTCTTAAAATATACTTATAGGAAAGGTTTACGTATTATTCAGAAATTTCTCTATTGCCTACAATTTCCATTTTAAAAGTTATTAATAATACATCAATTTATTATAGTATTAAAATGTCAGTATAATTTTACTATATTACTGATCTTAAATAGACTCATTCAATTATTGATTGTTGAATCTGTTAAGTTTAGTTGTATATCTTATTTAGCATTTGAATGGGAATTTGACATTAGTTCAATAACAAAATAACTGTATACTGCAATTTGATATTAAAACTATTATAAATTAACTTTTGAATCTTATAAAACACTATGTTTCCTTATTCACTAATTTAAATACTAACAGGTCTTAAAACAAATCATACATTTTAGGAATATATTTCATCTTAGCTACTGAGGTTGCACATTTTATGTATACTCATATATATAAAGCCACCATAAGTAGACCTTTTTTAATTATTTAACTCATAATAATCTAGATAATATTATTTTCATACCTTGAATGGGATCAACGTAGCATTCATTCACAACTTTTCTAAGTGTATTCCTAATCAAACCTCTATTTACACCCATTATGTAATTAGATTAGTGTAATATTATGAAAGCTAAACATTCAATTAATCATTATAAAGTAGGTTAGCATTATATCTTGAAAAACCTATGTAAGATTTAAAGATCTCTATAATAATTAAGCATAATACTTCTAAACATCCTTAGTACTAAAATTATGCAAAATAGAAGCTTTAAATATCTAAGTCTCTTTTTATCAGTACTTTAATTTTTTTCTAATATAAGTTTTACTTACGAGACAAGAGCTTTTACAGTTATGATGCCATAAAGAAACTATCTCAATTATTGGACCAATATCCCTAATAATACAGTATAACTAGAAGCATAAAATAACTTTTTCATATTATTATTTAGCATGAACTAGACCAACCCTGATAA